>JANAVB010034620.1:2148731-2436602 GCA_029216955.1 Iris pallida | reverse complement strand
CGTCTTTCCTAATGTTGTCTAATTACCTTAAGTTTCTAATTGCAGGCATGCTTGGTACAATAACGTAACCAAACAGTTTAGTCGGGACCTGCGTGGGCCACCACTAAAAACATGTCACGACCCGCTACCCAAATTGTTGGGCCAGGCCGAGTCATGCCCAGCCTACGCTGAGATAAAACGTAGTAAGCTGTTCTAAAGACAACAGGATAAGACTAAATGGGCTAACAGTTCTATAAGTGAAGAAGAATCATAAATGCTCCAAACACAAAAGTCGTCGTATAAAGTAAGATGTCCAAGTACAAGCAAACTGAAATGTAAAACTGGATACATGTCCAGTTACAAAATGATATAGTCTAATACATGTCTCAAAAGTCTAAGTAAACCAAAGACATCTAGGCGAGGTTCCCTGCAGGAACATCCTCGTAAAGCAGAGCCGGGTCCTCGGCAGTAACTCCATAGTATGAGTCGCAGAGTAACTCCTCCTCAGTAAGGATACCTACAACGTTATCCTGTCAGGACGGGAGCAAGTACTAAATCTAACAAACATATAATACTGATCATGTGATGAAAAGGAAATGACATATTATGTTGGTTCAGTTTTAGGTATATTTCATCATGGCAATAGATTTATATTTAAAGTTTAAAACTGTAGTAGGTGAGTGATCAGTCAATAGGTAATCAGGATGTACAGCGGTACATATCAATTTTCTGATGTGCACATACGTACACATAACGGCATCGGTGTATATCCATACACAAACGCGGGACCAGACATACGACACAGATACATATAGAATGTAACGGTGCTCGGTAAATACATACGGAGAAGGAGGTCATGATCACGTACACTACTAGCAGTTTCCCCTTAACCCGTTATTTAAGCATGTGAGAGATTATGAGATACTGTATAAACATGGTAGAGACTGAAAGTAATACAACATGTAAAGTTCTAACTTGCTACCCCAAGGATCAGCATTTAACATGGTTGGTGATTCATAGTTTTATGGTTTTATAGAAGTATGTAAAGTTCGTAGAAAGTACTTGCCTCTAGCAAAGCAAAATAAAACAAGCTGCGATAACAGTGCTATGGATGTCCAGTAACTCGTCACTGTAGAAATAAATGCAATAACTTAGCTTTTACACTAAGCTAAAATACTAGATCACTAAACTGGTGTGACGCGACTTGTGACTGGGCACCTAGCCAAAATAACGACTTGGCCTAGGAGACCAATGTGGGGGTGACACACTATGTTAACTAACATTCCAGGGTCTTTACATTAGTGAGGGATGGGGTTCAACACGACTAAAACTGCAAATAACATAAAAAGCTACAAGTCGTAATTAATCAATAAATAAATCAAAAGACTATTGTGTTTTAACAATATTAAAGATAGGCAAAAAGTCTAGTTTTTCTTAAAGAAAGTATCAAAGTGATCCTTGTTAATCATAGAAATTTATTATAATTTTTCTGGAATTTATTAACCAGTACAAGTATTTTATAAAAATCAGCTTTCCTAAGTATACAGAAAGTGAGTTTTGGTTTCATATGCCAAACTAGTGGCAAAACAGTAATTTAAATACTACAAAAATTATACTAAATTGATCAACTTAACAAAGTATCTAAAAACTATTTTTTCCATAATTTTAGCAACACTCTAAGTATTTTTAGAAATTCAAAAACAGTAATGCACAATAATGATTAATTATCTGCGTATTTTGTCCATGTATATAATTTGAACCAAAGTTCAAATACAGGACCCAAGGCCATGAATCAAGTCCAATATGACTTGTACAGGTCTTGAATGTGTGAAAACACATTTGAGCCCAAATACCCATGCTAGACTTGGACATCAAATGGTTGCAGTAATTTAAATACAATAAAATACAATTTGGTAAAAGTACAAAATAATTATTAATATTTTAATAGGGCAAAGTTATGCATAGTGAAAAATATAATTACATGTGTTAAAAGTACATATATATTTGTAAGAAAAATACTTAATTTATAGAGTACAAATATATATGTATAAATATATATACATATATATAGGAAAAATATTTTAATAATAAGGTGTATATATATATATATATATATATTAATATATATATACATCAAGATATATACATATATATACACAAAATTTACTAATTATAAAATATATATACATATGTATATAATACTGTAAAATACAGTATATACATATATTTATATATACTAATATATATATACATATACATATATATATAAATATAAATATATTAAAAAGAAAAAGAAAAGAAAAAGAAAATAGAAAAGAAAACAGAAGGAAAGGGGGAGGGGCTCGAACCCTGTCCAGCGGGGGGGGGGGGGGTCTTAGTCACAACACGCTGGCCAGTGGGCCAGCGGCCCGCTTTGTTAGGAATAGGGTTTGGTTTAGTTATATTTCGTTTTAGGTTAGATTAATAAATAATAAAAAAAACGTCCTGTGTCCAGACAGTTCAGGACACAGGTATCAACGTGTCCAGGGTGATTTTGACACGTATGACACAAGTCTCACGTGTCCAGTCCCATGCCCATGTTCGCCAAGACCCGGCGAACAACATGGACACAACACGAGACACGCACGACTCGTAGGGACACTGCTGCTCACGTGTCCAGCGATCGGGGGGGGCTGTCGAAGGGTCTTGACGGCGGAGGAGGCATCGACGAGGCGGCGCTCGGGTGGCGCTGGACGCGGCTCAGCACGACGAACTGAATGGTGGTGGTCGCGAGCGGTGGTGCTCGGCGGTAGGGCTGCGCTGGGGGTCGCCGGAGTAGGGTTAGGGTTTGGGTGTTCGTCGGGGAAGAAGGGGGTTGTGGTTGGTCGTGGGGCTGATTTAGGGTTAGGGTTTAGGTCAGGGGTGAGAGGGAAAGTTTTATAGGGGGTTGATGGCGGTGGGGGCAGCCGGGAAAGGCGGGGGCAGCGGCGTGGGTCGGTCGGGGGCAGTCGGGGCTGGTCGTCGTGGGTGGATAGGAAAATTACAGGAAAACCCCTAGACTTTAGAAAATTACATTAAGGTCCCAACCCTAACTGAATGCAAATATAATTTGCATAAACAATTCATTGATTACAAATCAATATAAAAACAATTCTAATAATTGCAAAACCATATTAAAACAATTCTAATATTTGCAAAATGATATTTTTTGTATTTAAAACTCATCTAAAAATCATTTAAAAATTCTAGAAAATTTTCTAAAAATCCTAATAAATATTTTAAGGCTATAAATGACATTAAAAATTAATTTGCACTAATTAAAATGAATTTGAAAAATCAGGGGCTTACAATACTTGTATCGACAGCTTGGTTTAGCATCTCGGAGTGGGGCGCGACAAATATGTGGATATCTGACGTTACTGGAGGTAGCTATCTATCCTTCTTATATGCATGTTTTTATGTTATTATCTCCTTCTTTTATGTGGATATTTATGTTTTGTTTATATGTCCGATATTTATTTTTTTAGGCCTGGATATACGAGTATTTTCTTTTCACAAGGCCAACCCATAATGTCAATTATAAGTTGGGCGATCCACTTGCTTTGAGGTGTGCCAAGAGATCCCATTCTGCAGGAACTGCCGACCGGGTATTGGCCCTGAGGGAGGTTCTGGACAATCTCCAAGTACATAGTGTGAGTGTTATTACATTCTTTTACGCCATTTATTAATGTGTTCTATGTATTAGTAATTATATTTTTTATGATGTAGGTCAATTGGACACCCTACAATGGGATGAGGGACTCTTATCCTCGGGATAATATCACTTTCTACCACGGATGCATACGTGCATTTGACTGTGTAGAGCCGTGTCATCCTGACCGCGTGCTTCGACAATTTGGCTTACTCCAGAAGATACCTGATTTTCCTTTGATTCCAAGTATTGTCCGTCGGGAAAATACGGGCCAGAAGTACAACCTGACGTGGGATGTCTTGGAAGGCTACTTCCGATTCTAGAGTAGCCATGTACTATCGACCGAAGCCCGCGGGAGAGCTGCAAATCCTGCATGGGAGTGTTCAGACGATTATCTGCATTGGTATAGGACGTTTTCACATCCTATCATCCAAGATCAGGAGAACATCTCTACCGCCGTCGGTACTACATCTACCCAGGCAGGCCCACAACCATGGGAAATGATCAGAAATGCTTTGGGGTATTTAGAGTCGGTCTACCAGCAATGGGTAGAGAATGAAGAGGGTCTAGACACATCGATGTTAGTCCCAGCTTTAGTCGGCGCCTATCGTGCTTTGAAGATCGCGCATGAAGAACCACCAGAATCTTCGAAGGGGGCATCTACTAGTAGGAGTCGAAGGCGTCGAAGATCATAGATTCATGTTATGAACTATATTGTGAAATCTGTTGTGAACTATGTTAATGAACTCTGTGCTTTGTTATGAACTCTGTGCTCATGTTACTGAAACTCTGTGCTTTGTTAAGATCTATGTTAATGAACTCTGTGCTTTGTTATGAACTCTGTAAATGTACTCAGTTTATGTGAACTTTGCTCAAAATCGTAAATATGAAGTTGTACTCAGATCTGCAAATGTACTCAGTTTATGTGTCCATTATGTGCTCATTTTGAACTCTGTAAATGTACTCAGTTTATGTGTCCATTCTGTGCTAATTTTTTATGCTCAAAATTGTACTGCTCGACCAGTACAGGTCGAACATAATTCTTCTGTTCGGCAGTTACAGGTCGAACAGTTG
Source organism: Iris pallida (assembly GCA_029216955.1). Classification (NCBI taxonomy): domain Eukaryota; kingdom Viridiplantae; phylum Streptophyta; class Magnoliopsida; order Asparagales; family Iridaceae; genus Iris; species Iris pallida. The sequence goes on along the minus strand of JANAVB010034620.1, from coordinate 2,431,879 downwards.
TACCAAACGTTCGACCTTTACTGGTCGAACAGAAAGGCGTTGTTCGACCTGTAATGGTCGAACAGTAGGGTGATGTTCGACCTGTAATGGTCGAACAGTTAGGTGTTGTCCGACCAGTAATTGTTAGGGGTGCAACTCGGGCGGGTTGGGTCGGGTTTGAGGTCAACCCGAGCCCAACCCGATAGATCATAAGCCTAGCCCAAGCCGAAGCCCGACCCGACTTCGGGTTCAACATATGAAGCCCAAGACCAAGCCCGGAGGATCGGGTTGGGCTCGGGTTGGGTCGGGTCCATCGGGTTTATCAGACTCTAATATGATATTTGAAATAATTTTAAACAAGAGTAATATTAAATGCATAATCAAATAGCAATCAAGCCTCAATCATTACAAAATAAAACTGAAATGAGATTTAGGACAAGAGTTCGGGTGAAAAAATTATAGTTTAAACTTTTTATTTAAGTAGTATGAAACAATATATATATAAATTATATATTGTCGGGTTTCGGGTTCTTCGGGTTACCCAACACATGAACCCAAGCCCAACCCGATTTTTGATCGGGTTCAAATATTTTAACCCGAGCCCAAGACCGAACCCGAATATCTTCAACTCTAATCCAACCCATTAACGGGTTTACCCGATCGGGTTCGGGTTTAGCCTGCCCGAGTTGCACCCCTAGTAATTGTCGAACATAAATGGTCTGTTCGACCTCTCATTATCGAACAGTAGGGAGTTGTTCGACCTGTAATGGTCGAACATAAGGTTTTTGTTCGACCTTTAATGGTCGAGCAGTGTAATTTTCAAGAGAAAATGCAGAGATGAGTTCATATTTACAATTCTCGATAAAAATACAATGAACATCTCATAATACCAGAAAATTGATCTTCTCATAGTACAATTTCACAACACGTTTAAATGACAAAACAATTTTGGGGGGAACTGTACATTGAACATCTCATAATGTTGTACATTGAACATCTCATAGTGTTGTACATTGAATATCTCATAATGTTGTACATTGATCTTCTCATAGTAAAATTTCACAACACACATTTAAATGAGAACACACCTTTGGAGGAAACAGTACAATGAACACTCATAATACCAGTACATTGATCTTCTCATAGTACAATATCGCAACACACGTTTAAATGACAATAGGACTAATCGTCCAAACTAATCGGATCACCATCAACATGTGAGCTTTTGGAGGGAACAGTTTCACGATACTTTTCAATCCGTTGTTTATAAATTTTGCCCCAACCAGCAGCACATGGAAGACGCAGAGTAGACCATCTGTTGATAATGGGTGGTAGTGGTGCGTCTGAGGCCAAATTTACCTGCATACAAATAAATAAATACACATTAATCGTGCATGTGAACGATGAAATGATACAACCTCAAGCTTACATTAGAAAATAAACTTTACCACGATGAAATGATTGGTATCAACAAATGCCATGCATGCAAGCCGAGGGTTAGCTGGAACTTCTGTCCTCATGGGTAGAAACATAACGTTGACATCACCGTGCATGTGAACGATGGCCATGTTGTAGGCCGACGCCGCCAAGTAGTACATATCGGGAAATGACCACCAGTACTTGTGGTCAAAAATTGGTGCTATGAAGCAATTCAAAGATTCAAGAACCTGTTTTGGAGACCCCTTAATCAAGTTACATCTGCCGTATATATCTCCCAAGAGTGTGATCTCTTGGATGAGGTCACTTCGTACTTTTGGCCAAGATTCCTCCCCCAACCCGAGTGCATGGGCTATGCATCGAAAACCACAATGTCCATCCCCTATTACATTTTTCGTACTCAATACATACGGATGATGTTGAGGTGGAACTTGTCCTATATATGCAATATCGGTGGCATTGCGTGATGACTTCCGTCGAACAGGTTGCTTTTTTCTTCGGATAGAAGTGAACATTGGTTTTGCCGAAGAAGGTCCATCGAGCATTATAGTTTCATCCAAAGGTGAACAACTATCATGAACAGACTCAACAATTTCAAATTTGCTTGGTTCACGCTTGGTCGAATGTGAAGTGCAGATTTTCGTTTTACTTGGCCTACCACGAGGTCGTCTGTAGCCTACTGGTTCAAGCAGTGAAGATGTCGAAGGAACTGATATCTCCCGAAGTCTTTTCAGCATCAACAACCTTTGAGAATTGGTAGCCGCATCGAACATATGATTAATAGTTTCCATGGTCTCCACCCAACGACTTCGGACATTTGCATCAGCTGCACTGTCCATTTTGGAGGGTTCATAATCCAACTTCGTCCAAAATCTGTCAACCATATCTAACTGGATAACCTGACCATCCCGTTTCAACACTGCAAGTTCATGTGCACAAGGCAACCCGTAAGTTCTCCTTAACACACAACCACAAATGAGGGGATCTACACCGGTATTATCTATACCCTTCATCTCCTCGAATATCCTACCAAGTGCATGATGTCACGACCCGCACCCTTATGAGGGACACGAACACGTGGGTACGTCCAGCCTACGCCGCAGTATCGGCGGTAGAACGCTGTATATAACGTCTGTAAATACTACGACTAGCAATATAATGGTACATGTACAGTATATACTCTCCGAGTGGAGGTGACATAACAATACAGTCTCAATCACAGAATAAAACTAAGGTAGATAGCACAGAAGGAAACATATGATAGATGAAATAGGAAATAAGTCCAGTGTCCGACACAAGCCCAGATATATACAACATCATCACATGGTCTCAAAATATGATATAGAAACTACAGTCTGATAATGCTAGCTGGATCGTAGTCCAGACAAACCTAGCTAATAGATCTAGATAAAAGTATTGTCATCCACTGGCTCCAAGGGTGTCAACTGGTCGCAGTCTATGTCCTGACCATACCCATAGTGGGTAGAGCAGTCCGCATCTACGTCATCTGGATATATCATAACGATATCCTGTCAGAAAAATGAACGAGTACAACGTTGGCAATAAATTCCATAGTAATGACAAATGCTCTAACAGTCAATCATAACAGAGTACGAGATGAACATATCAAGATGTAAGTATAACAGGATATGTAAACTTGAAATCATGTCAGGATAAATCATACAGGAAAGTAAGCTGAACTGTAATATGTGATTGATGTAATAAATGTAAAATGTGCCTCGAATATTATAGCATAATGTGATCGGTATGGGTCAAGATCAGGCTTCCAGCCGACCGGCTACAAGTACGTGGACTCGGCCCGGCCGGGATGGCAAGCTATGGAGCAAGTAGTAGCACAGGTCAGGCTATACCCATCGTGAGGTGAGGGTATAGCTATGATACAAGTAGTAACTCAAGGTGGACATTGATCACACTATCTATAAAATTCCCCATTCCCCGAATAGTATACGGATCCGGACATAGCACGTCATGATGCGGGATTCCCTAAGAGGAGAGCAAGTCCTCTTCAGGAATCAGCGTCAATACAAGTACAAGAATCAAGGCCAAACAAGTACCAGTATCCCAAGAAATCCAGTCATGACAGGAATTCGACAATACTAGTCCGTGCACCAATGTGTCGAGAATCAAGTAAACACTATAACTGAGCTGGTAGAGAAGATATCAAAATAAGTAACTGCTATCAGAGAATGTACTCGCCTGCTGTCCTGAGCTGTAGGATATATCAATGCTCAGAGTGGAAATCAGAAACCTAAGGATGAGATATTTCATGTTAATTTAGGTTTAACAAAGTTAATAATGATTTATAATGAATGATATAAAATCTAGGTCAAACTATGTCTCACTGAGTCACACTAAGTCATGTCAAGTCAATCTAGGTCAAATCAAGTTATATCAAGTCAATCTAAGTCAGACTTAGTCAACTCTAGGTCATACCAGTCATCGCAAGTCAAAACAAGTCAAGGCAAATCAAACGGGGTCAAGAGTTGGCCTACAGTTGACTTTTAGTCAACTGGTCAACCCTGGTCAACTTTGGTCAACTCTAGGTCAACCTTAGGTCAAACTGGTCAAATGTTGACCAACAGTTGACTTTTGGTCAACTGGTCAACTCTAGTTTGGATTTGGTCAAATTTAGACAAAGTGTTGACTCATCGTTGACTTTTGGGTAAAAAGTCAACTCTGGGTCAACCGAGCCAAAATTGGTTCAAAAATGACATTTGTAGGGTGTACATAACAAGTCACCTAAGTTTCAAGTCAATCCGAATACCCGAACCCCGTATCTTGAAATTACCCGATTACCCTCTAATACACATACCCTTAAACCACTCTAACATTGACGCCAAGTGGCCTTCCCTTAGGAATTCCACTCCCGGCTTCCTAGGGTAGTAGGATACTAGCATATACAATCATTACGTACCAAGTTCTCTAGGTAGAGTGGACATCCAGTCCATCTTACGGTCCATATTGGTCGTTTACCCGTTATCTTGAGTATCTCAAGATATTCAATGATATCGCGCGATACTCTTCTCCAATTCCCAAACAAAATCCCGATTTCAACCTAGGAGCCTACCCGCCAACTCTATTTCATACTAACTAAGTCTCCTCCAAGTTTGGACGCGTTCCGACGCTCCTAACTCAAAATCACCCTCTCACTTCTATCTCACACAACCACTCACACACACTCTCGAACACTCACTTTTCACTCTCACTTAGGACTAGTTTTAGGGGTTAGTTAGAGGGTATATATAGGCGTATATATAGCTATATATAGGTATATATATAGGTGTATATGTGGGGGGGTTATGGGGCAAAAGCGGGGTGCTACTGCTGCTTTACTGCTGCTGCTAAGGCTGCTTGCTGCTGCTGCTAGGCAGCTGCTGCTGTGTTGGGGGGGGGGGGGGGGGGCACCAGCCCCTTGGCCACCCCCAGCTGCTGTTGGTTGCCCTCCTCTTCTTCCCCTCTTCTCCCCTCTATTTTCCTCTCTAAACTCCTCTTTAAACTCCTCTATTCTTCTCTAAAACTCTCTAATATATATATAAACACACATACAAATCCACCACTCTCATTCATCCCTCTCTCTATATATATAAATACACACACACACACACACACACACACACAACACACACACACACACACACACACACACACACACACATATATATATATATATATATATATATATATATATATATATATACACACACATTCTTATATATATACATATATAGAGACACACACACACACACACACACACACTAACACAAATAAATTTAGGAGTGCCTAAACCACTTAGATACAAGTCTAATTATTCTAGAAGTGTCCAAATTTGGGGGAAACTCAAGGACACAATCACAAATTACAACTTCTCATAGGACACACCAAACAGACTCAAACTTGACACGAATAGGGACACAAACACGGGGATCAATCCTACGGGGTCCAATCTAGTTATCATGATGAAAAGAATGAATTAAAGAATAGGTTGTACCTATCGGAAGATGGATTTCCGATTCGAAAGTCCTCCGACACGGCTCCGACACAATAAATTGTTTAGGACACACCCTTGCACTTCTTGCTCCCAAAAGCTTGGAGAAGCTTCACTTGGAGTAGAGGAAGAGTTGGATGGAAGAAAAATGGGAAGAAGAGATTTATTCTGAGATGAAATCTAAGGAAATCCTATTCTTTACTTGGGAAGAAACTTGGAGAAGAAGAAGATGGTGAAATATTTGAAGTGAAAGAATGGAAGAGAGAGAGAGAGGTGGCCGGCCCTATTGGAAAGGGTTTGGGGCACTTGCAATTTACAAGTTTGCCCCTCCCTTATCTTCCTAGCTAAGTTATCTTCCTAAATTGGTTTTGGGAGTTAGTTTAGACTAAATAAAAATCATACTTAAGCCTAAACACTCATGTGGGATTAGTCCAAACTCCTAAACCTAAATGTCAAGTATGGTAGGCCATGGCTAATTAATGTGTTAATCACAACTCAAGTCGAAATTTCCCGGTGTCCCGAATTAAGTCGGAATGCGATAAAATTCGAACCCGACTCCTATAATCATTAAATATTAATATTCATGAAATAAAATTCTCAAAAATATTCTAAAATAGAAAATTACTATTTTACTCCTATCTTGGAAAAGTGAGGGTGATAAGTCTATCCACCTTAAAAAAATTCGTCCTCGAAATTGAAGACAACAAACACAGGAAATCACAAACAGAAAAATAAAAGAAATAGATTTATATCTCAGGGCGCAAAAGGATAAGGGAAACGCTCCCGCATGTCGTCTTCCCTCTCCCAGGTAGACTCACCTGGAGAGTGATGTCTCCATGCAACCCGAACCAAGGGTATGACCTGGTTCTGGAGCACCTTCTCCCTGCGATCCAGAATCTCCACCGGCTGTTCTGGATAGCTGAGAGTAGGTCCCACCTGTATCACTGAATGGTCCAATACATGGCTAGGATCTGCCACGTACCACCTCAGCTAAGATACATGAAACACGTTGTGCACTCCCTCGAGCCTAGTCGACAAGTCCAATCGGTAAGCTACTGCACCGATCCTCTCTATGATGGTGAAAGGTCCGATGTAGCGCGGACTGAGCTTCCCACCGCCGCCAAAGCGAATCGTGCCACGTGTCGAAGATATCCTCAAAAACACCATGTTACCAGCCTAGACATAAGACAAAACTTAGCACATAACTAACAAACAATCACAAACAACACGACAGAAAACTAAAACTAACCTCGAACTCTAACGATCTCCGGTGACTATCGGCCCAATGCCGCTGCCTATCCTGAGCCACCCGAAGTCTGTCTTTAATCAACCTGACCTTCTCGGCCCCATCCACAACCATCTTCGGCCTAAGAAGTGCCCTCTCATCGACATCGTCCCAAGACAAAGAAGTACGGCATCTCCGTCCATAAAGAGCCTCGAATGGCGACATCTCTATACTGGCCTGGTAGCTGTTGTTGTAAGCAAACTCTACCAGGTGAATATGGTCCTCCCAAGAACTCCCGAGATCAAGCACACATGTGCGAAGCATATCCTCCAAAGTCTGGATAGTCCTCTCCGACTGTTCGTCTGTCTGAGGATGATAAGCGGTACTAAACTTGAGCGAGGTGCCCAAGCTAGCCTGCAAACTCCTCCAGAAGTGGGAAGTGAATCGGCTATCCCGGTCTGAAACTATACTCACCAGAACCCCATGCAATCTCACGATCTGACGAACATACAGCTCTGCCAGCCTCTCCGTAGACAAACCCACTTTGAAAGGCAAAAAGTGGGCCAATTTGGTTAATCTATCAACGATGACCCAAACCGCGTCTTTCCCTCCTAGCGATCATGGAAGTCCAGATACAAAGTCCATGGTGATGTGCTCCCACTTCCACTCGAGAATGGGTAGCGGCTGTAGTAATCCACCGGGTCTCTGTCTCTCGGCCTTCACCTGCTGACACACAAGACAATGAGATACAAACTGAGCTACCTCGTGCTTCATACCATACCACCACACGTGCTCTCTCAGGTCCCTATACATCTTGTTGGCTCCAGGATGCATAGAATACTGAGAGCGATGTGCCTCCTGAAGAACCTCCTCCCGAAGCTCTCCATGCGGAACGCACAGCCTAGTACCGTACCGCAACGACCCATCTTTGGCTACAGAGAAATCGTCGAGCAAAACCATCCGCACCTGCTCCCTGATGCTCCTCAGGGCAACATCATCATATTGCGCTGACCTGACTCTATCCATCAGCTCAGACTGAATCTGTAAATCCCACATCTGGATCTCCATGCCCGGAATGATGACCTCGATACCCAAACTATCCAGGTCGGCCAACAGATGACGATCTGTCGTCAAGAACATAGCTACTTGATACCTGCTCAAGGCATCTGCAACTACGTTGGCCTTCCCCGGATGGTACTGCAGTGATATATCGAAGTCCTTCATCAGCTCTAACCATCACCTCTGTCGCATGTTCAGCTCCTTCTGAGTGAACACGTACTTCAAGCTCTTGTGATCTGTGAAGATCTTAACTCGCTCTCCGTACAGGTAATGCTTCCATAACTTCAAAGCAAAAATAACCGCGGCCAACTCCAGCTCATGAGTAGGATAGTTCTTCTCATGAGGACGTAACTGCCTGGATGTATAGGCAATCACCTTCCCGTGCTGCTGAAGAACACAACCTAAACCCTTTCCTGAAGCATCGCTGTAGATCGAGAACCCACCTGACCCAGATGGCAAAGTCAAGATCGGAGCTGAAGTCAACCTCCTTTTCAGCTCATCGAATGCAGCCTGACACTCAACAGTCCAGACGAACTCCATACCCTTCCTGGTGAGTCTAGTCATCGACTCTGTAATCCACGAGAAGTCCTGAACAAACTTCCGATAATAGCCAGCCAAACCCAGAAAGCTCCGAACCTCGACAACTGAACTGGGCGCAGACCAAGACTCAACTGCTGAAATCTTCCTCTGGTCTACTGAGATCCCGTGCTCGGTCACAACATGACCTAAGAACTCGACCTGGTCCAAGAAGAACTCACACTTCGAAAGCTTTCCGTAGAGTTGCTCCCTCCTCAGAGTCTCTAACACAACTCTCAAGTGCTCCTCATGCTCCTCCTGCATCTTCGAATAGATCAAGATATCGTCTATGAAGACCACCATGAACTTGTCAAGGTACTGATGGAATACCTTGTTCATCAAGTTCATGAACACCGTGAGAACATTGGTCAACCCAAAGGACATTACTGTAAACTCGTACTGGCCGTACAGAGTCCGAAATACCGTCTTGGGAATGTCATCCCATCTCACCTTCAGCTGGTGATACCCGGACCTCAAGTCTATCTTCGAAAATACCTTTGCCCCACTCAGCTGATCGAACAAGTCGTCGATCCTCGACAAAGGGTATCTATTCTTGATAGTGATGTTGTTGAGCATCCTGTAATCAATGCACATACGGGACGTATCGTCCTTCTTCGGCACAAACAGGACTGGCGCTCCCCAGGACGAAGAACTGTATCTAATAAACCCCTTGTCCTGCAGCTCATCGACTTGCTTCTTCAGCTCTATCAACTCGCTGTTGTTGACCCTATAGACGTGCTGTGAAATAGGCTCGACGCCCGACACCAAGTCTATAGAGAACTCTATGTCTCTATCTGGCGGCATCCCCGGTAACTCCTCGGAAAAGACATCCGAGAACTCAGCTATCAACGGATGTGGCAAATCCTGCCCCGTCAACAAAGCTCCACAGAATCCAGCCTCCGGCTCCGCTGCTCCTCGAGCAAACTCGATCTCTGGCTCCCCGGCGGCCTAAAAAGAACTCTGCCTCCTCTACAATCAATACTAGCATGGTGCATGCTCAACCAATCCATACCGAGTACCATATCGTACCTCGGTAGGGGCATTACGAGCAACGCACTCAAGTCCCGGCCTCTCAGGGTGACTCTCCGTCCCTTACAAATATTATTAACCAGGATAATGCCTTCCCCGGTCATAATCTTGCAAGTCCTATCCATATATTCAGCAATAATATTGTGTCTCATAGCAAAGGAAACAGACACAAAACTATAAGTGGCACCAGAATCAAACAAGGCGAAAGCAGGAAAAGAATCAATAAAAACATGACCTGCTACAACATCTCCTACTGGCTCTACCTCCTCCACTGCTAGTGCAAAGGCTCTGTCCTGGGGTGCCCTCTGATGCTGGACGAACTTCTGCTGCTGTGTCTGGAGTGGCTGACCCCTTGGCTGAACTGCCGGTCCCGTCAGTGCCCTGTCCTGGCCTCCCTTGGCTGCTCGAACAGGACAGCCCTTCAGCTGGTGGTCGGTCCCTCCGCAGAATAGGCAAGCGCCTAACCTTCTCATGCATACGTCTCTGCTGTACCCCGTCTTTTCGCAGAAAGCACACTGCTTGGTCTGCCTCTGGCCCTGACCCTGATGCGGTTGGACACGTGATGGTACCTGATGCTACTGTTGAAATGGCCTCTGCTGATGCTGAATATGGGGGCGCTTGGCCGGTCCTGCACTGGAACTCGCCCCCATGGTATCACCGCTCCTCTTCGGCTTGAGGCCGAAGTCCTCCTCTGTAATATGCACGTCCATCAATATCTGATCGAACGTCGCGTCACGGCGACCCGAGGTGCGGGTGCGCACTACATGAATAAGTCCTCTACGAAACTTACGAGCCTTTTGCCCCTCATCCTGGATCATATCGGGAGCGAACCTGCTAAGGCGGAAGAACTCTGCTGCATACTCGTCCACCGACGAGTTCTCCTGCACTAGACCCACAAACTGGCCCTCCAATGCTGTAAGAGCCACGTCCGAGAAGAACTTCTCCTTGAAGAGCCTCCAGAAGTTCTTCCATGTCAGCCCTCTCACCGACGTACGAGGATCCGTGCGGTACCATGTCAGCACGATGTCGAAGAATCGGCTGGCTGCGGCTGAAACCCAAAGTCCTCTAGGAAGCTCTGCTAGCTCCATACTTCGCTGTACGTCCTCTAGCCAGTCGTCTGCATAAAGGATACCCTCCGTGCCCATGAAGTCCCTGGAGCTCATCTTCCTAAAGTCTAAAACTGTCCCTGGCCTGGACTGTTGCTGGTACGGCTGCTGCCAGGTAGGGCCCTGCACCATACCCGGTGCCACTCTCTCTACGGCTGCCAGTGCAAGCTGATGCGAGTTCTCCATGCTCTGCCTCAGCATCTCAATCTGACGGTGTGATGCCTTCGTCTGGCGCTGCAACGCCTCTGCCTGGGCTCGCTGTGTCTCCATCATCTGCTGAAGGAGAAGGAACATGTGGTGTGTATCCGTCGGTATCGGAGGTGGTAGCGGCAGTATCTCTGGAACAACGACCGAAACCCTCTGGGGTGGAGGTGGTAGACCTGATCCCTGTGCAACTGCCAGGGCCTCCGGGATAGTGGAATCACTGGGGGCAGTCTCGTGAACCTCCTCCTCAGCCTGGTCAGATCTCTCGGACAAGCTACTCGATCCAGTGGCCTGCGGGTACGTTTTTGTCATCCTAGAGACGAATTGAAATAAAGAGATCAATATGGCACATGAGAAGATATTATCAAAGAAGGACAGTTAATTTAATACAAGTAGAGTAATCATGATAATCAAAAGATCAGAAATTTTCCTAGGTGTGGTTGAGAAACTTCTATCATATCCTAGGTCCTACGTCCTAATTGGAGGCTCGTAATTAGTACTCTAAGTCGAGCACCATTACGAGATCGTACTAACTGCGACACAGACCTGCATGGGCCACCACAAAAATGTGTCACGACCCGTACCCTTATGAGGGACACGAGCACGTGGGTACGTCCAGCCTACGCCGCAGTATCGACGGTAGAACGCTGTATATAACGTCTGTAAATACTATGACTAGCAATATAAAGGTACCTGTACAGTATACTCTCCGAGTGGAGGTGGCATAACAATACAGTCTCAATCACAGAATAAAGGTAGATAGCACAGAAGGAAACATATGATAGATGAAATAGGAAATAAGTCCAGTTTTTCGACACAAGCCTAGATATATACAACATCATCACAGGGTCTCAAAATATGATATAGAAACTATAGTCTGATAATGCTAGCTGGATCGCAGTCCAAACAAACCTAGCTAATAGATCTAGAAAGAAGTACTGTCATCCACTGGCTCCAAGGGTGTCAACTGGTTGCAGTCTATGTCCTGACCATACCCATAGTAGGTAGAGCAGTCCGCATCTATGTCATCTGGATATATCATAACGGTATCATGTCAGAAAAATGAACGAGTACAACGCTGGCAACAAATTTCATAGTAATGACAAATGCTCTAACAGTCAATCATAACAGAGTACGAGATGAACATATCAAGATGTAAGTATAACAGGATATGTAAACTGGAAATCATGTCAGGATAAATCATGCAGGAAAGTAAGATGAACTGTAATATGTGACTGATGTAATAAATATAAAATGTGCCTCGAATATTATAGCATAATGTGATCGGTATGGGTCAAGAACAGGCTTCCAGCCGACCGGCTACAAGTACGTGGACTCAGTCCGGCCGGGATGGCAAGCTATGGAGCAAGTAGTAGCACAGGTCAGGCTATACCCATCGTGAGGTGAGGGTATAGCTATGATACAAGTAGTAACTCAAGGTGGACATTGATCACACTATCTATAAAATTTCCCATTCCCCGAATAGTATACGGATTCGGTCATAGCACGTCATGACGCGGGATTCCCTAAGAGGAGAGCAAGTCCTCTTCAGGAATCAGCGTCAATACAAGTACAAGAATCAAGGCCAAACAAGTACCACTATCCCAAGAAATTCAGGAATGACATCTCATGACAGGAATCCGACAATACTAGTCCGTGCACCAATGTGTCGAGAATCAAGTAAACACTATAACTGAGCTGGTAGAGAAGATATCAAAACAAGTAACTGCTATCAGAGAATGTACTCGCCTGCTATCCTGAGCTGTAGGGTATATCAATACTCAGAGTGGAAATCAGAAACCTAAGGATGAGATATTTCATGTTAATTTAGGTTTAACAAAGTTAAGAATGATTTATAATGAATGATACAAAATCTAGGTCAAACTAGGTCTCACTGAGTCACACTAAGTCCTGTCAAGTCAATCTAGGTCAAATCAAGTTATATCAAGTCAATCTAAGTCAGACTAAGTCAACTCTAGGTCATACCAGTCATCGCAAGTCAAAACAAGTCAAGGCAAATCAAACGGGGTCAAGAGTTGGCCTACAGTTGACTTTTAGTCAACTGGTCAACCCTGGTCAACTTTGGTCAACTCTAGGTCAACCCTAAGTCAAACTGGTCAAATGTTGACCAACAGTTGACTTTTGGTCAATTGGTCAACTCTAGTTTGGATTTGGTCAAAATTAGACAAAGTGTTGACTCATCGTTGACTTTTGGGTAAAAAGTCAACTCTGGGTCAACCGAGCCAAAATTGGTTCAAAAATGACATTTGTAGGATGTACCTAACAAGTCACTTAAGTTTCAAGTCAATTCGAATACCCGAACCCCGTATCTTAAAATTACCCGATTACCCTCTAATACACATACCCTTAAACCACTCTAACATTGACGCCAAGTGGCCTTCCCTTAGGAATTCTACTCCCGACTTCCTAGGGTAGTAGGATACTAGCCTATACAATCATTACCTACCAAGTTCTCTAGGTAGAGTGGACATCCAGTCCATCTTACGGTCCATATTGGTCGTTTACCCGTTATCTTGAGTATCTCAAGATATTCAATGATATCGCGCGATACTCTTCTCCAATTCCCAAACGGAATCCCGATTTCAACCTAGGAGCCTACCCGCAAACTCTATTTCATACTAACTAAGTTCCCTCCAAGTTTGGATGCGTTCCGACGCTCGTAACTCAAAATCACCCTCTCACTTCTATCTCACACAACCACTCACACACACTATCGAACACTCACTTTCCACTCTCACTTAGGACTAGATTTAAGGGTTAGTTAGAGGGTATATATAGGCGCATATATATATATATATATATATATATATATATATATATATATATATATATATATATATATATATGTGTGTGTGTGTGTGTGTGTGTGTGTGTGTGTGTGTGTGTGTGTGTATATGTGGGGGGGGTTTATGGGGCTAAAGTGTGCTGCTACTGCTGCTGCTAAGGCTGCTTGCTGCTGCTGCTAGGCAACTGCTGCTGCTGCTGCTGCTGTGTTTGGGGGGGGGGGGCAGCAGCCCCTTGGCCCCCTAGTTGCTGTTGGTTGCCCTCCTCTTCTTCCCCTCTTCTCCCCTCTATTCTCCTCTCTAATCTCTTCTCTAAACTCCTCTCTAAACTCCTCTATTCTTCTCTAAAACTCTCTAATATATATATAAACACACATACAAATCCACCACTCTCATTCATCCCTGTAACATCCACTTTTTGAAATAAGGGTATTTTAGTCATTTTAGTCATTTTGTGATTTTCTAGATATTATTGACTTGTGATTGATTTAGCCTTTGGTTTAACTTTAGAAAATCCACATTAGAGACTAACCATGACCTATGATGATCATCTAGCTAATTAGAATTTATTTTTAGGCTTTGGTTTAATTTAGAAAGCCATTTGACTATTTTTAGGCTATTTAATTAATTGGCCTTTTAGCCTTTTGATAAATGGGCTTAAACTCAACTTAAATAGTAGAGGGGGGGCCCATGAACCAACCCTAACCCTAGTAGGACTCATATGGCCGGCCAAAACAGGAAACCGCCACTTCCTATATAAGCATTGCATTAGTATGGACACCCCCTTTACAAAACCCTACTTTCCAGCTCTCCAAAACCCTAACTTTCTCATCCGACCTCCGTTTTACCTCAAACGAAGTGCGTTGTGATCGTGGGAAGGAGAAGAATTTGTTGGAGTATTGCTAGCAAGGAGTTGGAGGCGTTTGCTCGGTAAAAACTGGTCGTCTCATCGACCGAGAAGTCAGTTTCTTGATTTTTCAACTCGCAATAGGTAAACACCTAAACTCCATAGTTTTTTCTGATTTTTCTTCATAGTAGCATGCATCTTGGTACCCTAGACCCACCCATGAAGTTTGGTTAAGTTTCGTGTCCGTTTGATAGGTGTATCGGACACGTATCGGATTAGGGTTAAAAGTGTTCGATGGAATTCCTCTTAGAATTCGATTCTGTTATTTTTGCAAACTAACTTCATGAATCGATAGCCCTAGATGTAGGGATTCCCAAACCCTAGGTTCTTGATTAAATTGACACATTTTTGTGTCCAAAATTGAACACGCACGCGCAGCACGAGGACCGCGCGCGTGTCCTGCTGCTGCCGTGTCCGTTCTCGATGGACACGGAGATTCAATGCGAGAATTTTGGTCAGTAGGGAGGCACCACAACTGATAGCATACTCGTAAATTTTTGTGGGATTTTGTGGAGCGTCGAGGGAGAAATCGACACGGCATTGATCGCGGCCTGTCGCGCGCGCGTGAGAACGCGCGTCCGATACACACTTCGTGCGACTCGGACACGTGGCGAGGGTCCAGTGCAGACACATGGACGTGTAGTCCTATAGTTGGGCTACGTGTACGAGCAACCACGCGTCCTACCTTACTCTGTGTCGAGCCCTAGATCGTGTGACACGCGTGCACGATGTTTAGTTCTTTGGGTTTCGACCAGTCTATGAATTGTTATTTGGACACGTCGTGTCTTGTCATCTGGACACGACACGACCTGGGTAGTACCTACACATACACAGGGCACATTACCAACCTTTGGGTTTGATTATTATATAGGTTTTCGAATAATTTAGGTTATGTTTAGGTTATGTTTTGAGTATCGGGTTCTTGAGAACAGTTCTCTGTTTCAGTTCTTTTCTTCCTTTTGATCTGATATTTAATATATATATTCATGTATTATACAAACCCACAGATCCTTTTTGACCCACATAAGAGATTACTTACTATTGCATCATAGGGAAAAGGGTGTAATCGAATTTGTGGTTGAGTTTGGGTTTTTTTTAGTATCGGGTTAGTAATTGATTCCAGTTTTCAATTTCAGAAGTTTGATTGTTTCCATCAATTCGATGTTAATTTTAGTATAGGACCTGACCTGCAAATCCTACATTACCTCTCCTTTGTGTTACATGTTAGATTGCATCATAGGATAGGTTGTAATCGATTTTGTGTTTGGCTTGGGTATCAAGATGAGTTCAAATTTCCAGTTTCAGATTTCAGTATTTGTTTGAGTTTAATTCCTACAAAACCAACCTACAGATCCCTTTTGACCTATATAAGAGACTACTTCCTAGTTTACAATGAGTTAAGGCTATGATCGAATTTTGGGTTGACACATAGTATTGAGTCTTCATTAATAGTTCAGATTTTTGATGTTCAAGAAATCAAATCTCTGTTACAGATTCAGATTTCTTGCTATTGCTGTACAAACTGAAACCTACAGGATCCTATTGACCCTATCTAAGTGATACTAGTAGTTTGCATTTTTGGAATAGGTTGTATATGATTTTGGGTTGACACCCAGTTTAAGGTTTCCTTAAGTTCGGTCTTGGTGTTGCAGAAATTTGATTTGTTCCCATCAAGTTGATGTAGCCTCTGTATAACACAATACACACACACCCCTTTTCAAACCCTATTAGACCTAGTTAAGAGATACTTATTAGTTTACTTGATAGAAGATGGTTGTGTTTGAGTTGGGTAGCCATAGATACTTGGGTAGATATCTATGTAGGGTATCAAGATGTATAGGTTATGCCTATAGATGATTTAGGATTTGATTTTAGGATGCCAAGTTAAGTAGTTCAGTTGATAGTTAGATAGGTTTTGGTTAGTCCAATTTGTGATAGCAAGTTTAGTTAGGATTTGTGATGTCAAGTGTCAAGTTTAGCCTATTGATTAGTTTAGGAGTTGTTGAAGGGTATGATGGTTTCTAATTTTGAGTGTATAAATAGTTGGTAGGATTTTGGTATTAGGATGCATTGGTAATTGATATGTAGGACTAGTATTGACCTAAAAGTGGACTTGTAGACTAGTTGACCACCCTTGACCCAGTTTGACTAGTTTGGTTGACCAAAGTTGACCAAGGTTGACTTTGACTTAGATTGCCCTAAATCATGTAGAATTTGCATTGAAGACTTTCCTTATGATATTTTAGACTGTATTATGACATGTGGTTGTTTTAAATAGGATCTTATTACTCCAGTCCAGTCACTTTTCATCATCAGCAGTTCGGATTGCCAGGCGAGTACATTCTCTGATCTTTTCATACTTATTTGGATATGTACTCTTGTTATAGACTAGTATACTTGATGCTGACACGACGTTCACACGGATCAGTACCCTCTGGATCTTTTCATGCGATGTTATCTCCTCGGATACATCGAGTATGTCATGTTTCATGTACTTTATCATGTTCATCATGTACTCCATGTATTCACATTTATCCATGTGCACTCATGTGTTATTCATGTACACTCATGACCATATGAGCTCCATGTATACAGTAGTTGTTATCCATGTGCAATAACATAACATGCCTTGATCCTTGTGTATTGGTTGGGGGCAGGGAGAGTGTAGTTGGTTATGTGATCATTATCTCCAGTAGTTATCCATGTGCATTCCATAGCTGTATCCATGTGCAACCCAAGCTGTTTACATAACCAATTCATGCTCTGATTCACGTAGAAGGTTATATCCTTTATTTATCATATTATATCTCAGTTACATCTTCTCTCTTATTGATTTCTCTTTACTGCGATTCATGTATAGTTTTCTATAGCTTGCTTTATATGTCCATTCCTGATATGAACTGTTGTGAGAGATATGTGCTCGTTCCTGTCCTGATTGGACCCGTTGATAAAATTTTACAGGTACTTGGAGTTCACAGTTAGCCTAGAGGACACTGGTAGAGCTTAGAGTATTTACCTAGAGTTTGTTCATTTTCTTTATTGTTTGTCTTAGAATTGTATTTGAAATCTTGTGTTTGTTTAATAGAACTGTTTTACCATCACTCCTGGTTCTCTCTCTTGTGGATTATCTTATTTATTTCGTCGTACTGTTATCTATCTTTAGAGTTGTGATTGAGATAGTATCCTTATGTGTTTGTCCTCCGTCTGGAGAGTATTGCATATTGTTTTAGATGTGACTATGACCTAGAACAGCGTTCTACCGCCGACACTGCGGCGTAGGCTGGACGTACCCACGTCTCGTGCCCTAATGCTAGGGTGCGGGTCGTGACAATCCCCCTCTCTATATATATAAATACACACACACACACACATATATATATATATATATATATTTTTACACACACACATATATATATATATATATATATATATATATATATATATATATATGAACACACACATGTATATATATATAGGAACACACACACACACACACACACACACACACACACACACACACACATATATATATATATATATATATATATATATATATATATTAACACACACACACATGTGTGTATATGTGTGTGTATATACACACATGTGTGTGTATATATATATATATATATATATATATATATATATATATATATATAGACACTCTCATATATATACATATATAGAGACACATACACACACACACACACACTAACACAAATAAATTTAGGAGTGCCTAAACCACTTAGATACAAGTCTAATTATTCTAGAAGTGTCCAAATTTGGGGAAAACTCAAGGACAAAATCACAACTTCTCCTAGGACACACCAAACGGACTCAAACTTGACACGAATAGGGACACAAACACGGAGATCAATCCTACGGGGTCCAATCTAGTTATCATGATGAAAAGAATGAATTAGAGAATAGGTTGTACCTATCGGGAGATGGATTTCCGATTCGAAAGTCCTCCGACACGGCTCCGACACAATGAAATGTTTAGGACACACCCTTGCACTTCTTGCTCCCAAAAGCTTGGAGAAGCTTCACTTGGGGTAGAGGAAGAGTTGGATGGAAGAAAAATGGGAATAAGAGATTTATTTTGAGATGAAATCTAAAGAAATCCTATTCTTTACTTGGGAAGAAACTTGAAGAAGAAGAAGATGGTGAAATATTTGAAGTGAAAGAATGGAAGAGAGAGAGAGGTGGCCGGCCCTATTGGAAAGGGTTTGGGGCACTTGCAATTTACAAGTTTGCCTCTCCCTTATCTTTCTAGCTAAGTTATCTTCCTAAATTGGTTTTGGGAGTTAGTTTAGACTAAATAAAAATCATACTTAAGCCTAAACACTCGTGTGGGATTAGTCCATACTCCTAAACCTAAATGTCAAGTATGGTGGGCCATGGCTAATTAATGTGTTAATCACAACTCAAGTCGAAATTTTCCGGAGTCCCGAATTAAGTCGGAATGCGATGAAATTCGAACCCGACTCCTATAATCATTAAATATTAATATTCATGAAATAAAATTCTCAAAAATATTCTAAAATAGAAAATTACCATTTTATCCCTATCTTAGAAAAGTGAGGGTGACACATGATGAGACCCCAATCCTCGAATATTCTTAAATAGAGGAGAACTATAACGATGTGGTGCCACATTAAGGCTCATCTCAAATGAGGCCTTAATTTGGTTGTGTTGAGCGATCAACAAATCATGTATCCTGCTCCATGAGATCTCAAAATTGGATTGACTAGTGCCCAACTGTTTTTTCAATTTTGCATGTGCACTCTCCGCCCTGTGAGTATGAAATTCATACAGTCAAAATCGTACATTATAACGTAATTAACATATATATATGCAAACTATGGTTTAAAGACACGTACCTGCTACTTGTCGTGTTCTTAAAATGCATCACATTGTTAGTCCAACAAGAAATAAATCTTTCTTTAAACGGCTCAATCCAATTCTTAATGGCATAGTTAACTGCTTTTGGATAATCGTGGAAATTTTGCTCCAATCTTCTAAGTAACTCATTAAATCTTGGTTGATCTTCGGCAAGAACCAACGAATTCCATGAGTTGTTAAAAGAATCCCACTTCTCCTTGGTACGAAATAAACTTCTTACAGTTGGCCAATATATTCTTGCTAATATGCCACCGACATAGTAAGTGTGTGGAGTTGGGGACTTATAGCATTCATAAGTGCTACCTCACGATCAGTCATAATCACCTTCGGTAAGCATGATTGATCCACTAATCCTTTAAGCGTACTAAGCGTCCATATATAATTATCCTCCCGTTCAGCCTCCATATAAACACATGCCACAGAAAATGTAATATTTGTGGATGTGACCCCTAATACTTCCAAAAGTGGCATCATGTGCCTGTTTGTCTTGTAGGTACAATCCATCAATAAAATATTAGGAAAAGCACGCAACAAATCCACACTAGTCGGGTGAGCATAAAATAGATCATTCACTTTATCGGTTTGCTCACATCTCCTATCTAAATAGTAGTACTTTTATGAGTCCAACTTACCCAACAAGTACTGCATTTGAGATAGGCCCCCATGCTCGACAACTCTATGCTTTTGTCAAGCATTGTAAATTGTCTTCAATGTCGACTCATTCTCGCTAAAGGATTCCTTCAATGTACTCAATATATCTTTCGGCCTTGCATTGTTCTTCGATAAGTCTTTCATAAGTTGATCTTCAGTCGGTGTTAGTCGACCGGCATATGAGTGTCCAACCAAATTGCGTCCGAGTGGGTGATTATGCGAGTCGCATACAACAGTCAATAACCACTGTCCTAGGTCATTGAATTGCACTCCTTTCAATTGAAACGGACAGTCACATTTCTTCGTCCCCGTAAGCTTTTCCCGTCTTGCCTTTTTTGCAATGTTCACCGAATTTGTTTCAGCAACTTTAGTCTTGGGAGGCCGATATTTACCACCGCGCTCACAACCCAAAACTATCCGAGCCCGCCTTCCATCTTCGCTATCGGATCGTTTAACCAAAACGACCATATTATAACGTCTTCCTACCGTCTGTGCCCACCTCAACAATGATTCACGATTATCAAATATCTCTTCCGTCTGAAATTCTTCTGAAAAATCAACTTGTTCATACGTGGAAAAGTTAACAATACTCAATTCATTGTTCATTCCAGTGTCATTTGAAGAACTATCCTGAAAAGAAAAAGACCCACACTTTACTAAGTTAAAAAAAATTCAAAAAACACAGTGCTCGACCATTACAGGTCGTACAAGTATCTTCTGTTCGACAATAACAGGTCGAACGTTTTGAAAAACGTTCGACTTAAAAGGGTCGAACATTCCAAGCCATGTTCGACAACTCCTAGTCGAACATCACTCTTATGTTCGACAACTAGGAGTTGAACATCACATGATATGCGCGACGAACACAGGTCGTGCATATCGCGATTTTTTTTTTTGAATTTCTCGTTTGGAACGATTCTCATACTAATTTTAATACTTGAAAACGAGCAAGAAGGTGGAAAGAGTACGTACATTGTGTCTTTCAGATGGACCACCTTCCTCCATGATGGCTTCTCAACTTAGGATTTTTCTAGGGTTTTAGGGTTTTGTTGGAGAAGATGATGAAATAAGGAAGAATGAGGAGGATGGTGGGGTGTGAAAATGAGAGAAGTATGTTTGGGGAGGATGGTGGGGTGTGAAAATGAGAGAAGTGTGTTTGGGAAGGCTGATGGGGTGTGGTGGAGTGTGAAAATGAGAGAAGAGTATATTAGTCTTTTAATATTGAAGTAATTTATAACTTAAGTTACTTGGGATGTGCTAAGTAACTGCTGGAGTGCGTTTAGCCGTGTGTATCAAAATTGAAAGATAGTTGAGGGTACGAAGTTATAATTTAGGGGCCGGCTATACACACCCCATGACTTGCTAAGGACACCTCATTTCAAAAAAAAAAATCTTCCTATTATACCCTTGCTGCTGAGCACACCCCACACTCCCCTCCCCTCCCCTTCCCTTCCCCCCTCCGCCGACCCTCCTCCTCCCCCGACCCGCCGCCGCCGCCTCCCCCGACCCGCCTCCGCCGCCCCCCCGGACCCGCCTCCTCCTCCTCCTCCCTCGCTTTCCGATCCCCCCTCCGCCGACCATAAATTGTTGTTAAAACAACAAAAAATTAGAAAAAAATTTTGGTGTATTCACGGGTAGGTTCGACCCTGGTTTGTCGAACTCACAGAGCAATGTTAGACCCACGACAGTCGAACTATAGTGTGTACGTTCGACCAGAATATGTCGAACAGAAGATGGCATGTTCGATTAGAATATGTTCGACCAGTGTTTGTCGAACACAAGAAGACACGTTCGACCAGTGTTTGTCGAACAGAATAAGACATGTTCGACCAATACTTGTCGAACAGACCATTGTCCGTTCGACAAGTATTTGTCGTGCTTGTCGCAAAATTTTTTTTGGTGGGATGTTCTTAGAAAGTCTTGAGGGTATATTGGTCTTTTAACATAACATTTAAGTTATGTGGGGTGTCCTTAGCAAGTCATGGGGTGCGTATAGCCGGCCCCTATAATTTAGGACAAATGTTAAAGGCCACCCCCAAATTACTAAGGGCCACCATCTTAAAAATGTTAAAAAAATTACAAGTTTGCCATTTTCAAAACACTAAGGGCCACCATCTTCTTCCTTTGTCTTCTTTCTTTGTCTTTTTCCTCTTTTCTCAATCTCCAAATCACTTCTCCCAATCCCCACCTCCATTGTTGTCCCCACCTCCTCCATAGTTGTCCCCACCTCCACCATTGGTGTCCCCTCCACCATTGTTGTTGTCCCCACCTCTATTGAAGTTGTCTATTTTCGGTAGTTCTCTATCTCTTTTTTTATTTTGTTTTTTTTAAATTAGGTTATTGTGTTGACAGAAGCTCGGGGGAGCTCATTTGCAAAAAAATGGATGGCTACAGTGACTGCAGGCCAAGCCTATAGTCCTAAGTACACTGAGGACTGCAGGCCTAGCCTGCAGTCCTGTAGTGTGCCTACTGCCTGCAGGAAATGCAATGCAAGCCATTTGCAATGCCCCATTGCTCTCCATTCTAACCCATGATAAAATCCTATACTAACTAATCTAGTACAATACCTAACAGTCTTATTGCTCTCCATGTACTAACTAATATGTTACTTAAAGTAAACTAATCTGTTACTTAAGTTGAGGACTGCAGGCTAGGCTGCAGTCCTAAGTTGACAGTAACTAAATGAGTTAACAAAAAAAAGGAGGCTACAGTGACTGCAGCCTTGGCCTGCAGTCCTCTGTGCATTGTGGACTACAGCCTAAGCTGCAGTCCTATGTTGGCAAACATGGAAATTTTGGAGCTGGAGAATTCTCCATTCATATGCCCATAAGAAAGGGTTGAGGAACAATACATACAGTGACTGCAGGCTATATCAAATGCATAAGTTTACCAGAAACAGAATAATTTCGGCGTTAGTGGATCTCTGCACATGGGAGCACCATCCTAACAAGAAAAATGAAGAAAGGCACATGTCTTTGTGTAATTAAAACTTAAATAAGGCACAATAAATGGTAATATAGTACACCGTAACACAAGCCTAAAGACAAGCACAAGGCATATTACAATTATTGACAAGCTACTTGTCAAGATTATGAATATAAGGAAATCATCTATACTCTCTAGCCATTATGAAAAATTGATAGATATGTTGAATGTTTCCTATAGCTTGGCAGCAATGGTGATTTCAAGGATGTTGAATGTTTCCTATAGCCACGAAGAATGAAGAGAAAATTTTCGAGTATCTCGAGGCTGTCGGCTCGATGGATGGTAGAGAGCGGAGAGAGGGAGGTGATTTTGAGGTGGAGGGGGGCTGTCGGAGGGGGGAGGGGATTTCGTGGAGGAGGAGGGAAGGGGGGGCTGTCGGAAAAGGGGAGGGGACTTCGTGGAGGAGGGGGGAAGGGGGGCTGTCGGAGGGGGAGGAGACTTCGGGGAGGAGGGGGGAGGGAATGAACAGGAGGGGAGAAGGGGGGGGGGGGGGGGAGGGGGGGGGGGGGGGGGGGGGGGGCTGTTGGGTTTTGTTTTGTTTTGTTTTTTTTTTGGTAGCCCTTAGTAAAATAATTTATTTTAGGTTGTTCTTAGTAAAAATATAAGTGTAGGATGGTTGCCCTTAGTAGATTGGTGGCCCTTAGTAATTTGGGGGTGGCCTTTAACATTTGCCATAATTTAGCCTTCTATTTACATCTCTCTCTTCATAAAATAAATAAAACTCTGTGTTCCCTTCCGAAAAATGGCAATCTGCATCCAAAGATCCCACTCCTTCCTCCCCCTCTCCCTCTCCCTCTCCCTCCCTTTCTCCTCCTGCCAACCCGAACCCAAACCCGAACCCGAACCCGATTGCGGATCCGAAACCCGAATCGCAACCGCCCTCTCCATCCTCCTCCACCACCGATCCAAGACCCGCTGGACCCGCCTCCGCTCCGCCAGCCCCAACGGCTTCACCCCGCCCGAATCCGCGCAGATCCTCCTCCGCCTCCGCAACAACCCCTCCCTCGCCCTCCGCTTCTTCCGCTGGTCCCGCGCCGCTGGCCCCCACCACCCCCTCCCCCACGCCGCCATCGCCCACGTCCTCGCCCGCAACCGCCTCCGACCCGAAACCCGCTCCCTCCTCCGCTCCGCCGTCCTCTCCTCCGGACCCGACGACCCGCTAGCCCTCTTCAAGACCCTCTCCCGAACCTACACCCAGTTCGGATCCGCCCCGTTCGTCTTCGACTTCCTCGTCCAAGCCTACCTAGAATCCTACAACCTAGATCCGGCGGTCCGCATCCTCCGCATCCTCAAGAACAACAAGATCCAGCCGTCCGTTTCCACCTGCAACTCCCTGATCCGATCCGCATCCAAGCTTAACGGGTCGGATGCGGGTTTCAAGCTCTACGCCGAGCTGTTCGATACCAGCGCCAAGCCCTCGCCGAATATTCGCACGTTCAATTCGCTGCTCCTCGCATTCTACAGAGACCGGCGGCTGGAGATGGCGGGAGTGGTCAGGAACGAGATGGAGAGGTTCGGCTGCAGGCCTAACGTGTTTACTTACAGCATACTGATGGCGGGGCTCTCCGACGAGGGGCTGGTCGACGACGCGGCCGTGGTTTGGCGGGAAATGGACGAGAACGGGGTCGAGAAGGACGTTATGGCGTACAACACGATGATCAAGGGGCTCTGCGAGGCGGGAGAGGTGGGGAGGGCCGAGGAGTTGTTTCGGGAGATGGGGCTGGGCGGGGTCGAGGCGAGCTGTACTACCTTCGAGTGTTTGGTTGGGGGTTACTGTCGGGCCGGGCAGGTCGACTCCGCGTTGGCTCTGTGGAGGGACGCGAAGAGGAGGGGGTTCGGTATGGAGTCCGCGGTCGTGGATGGGATAGTGGAGGGGCTGTGCGAGAAGGGGAGGGTCGCAGAGGGGTCAGGGGTGTTGAGGGAGGAGATGAGGAGGGAGGGGTTCGGGCCGAGCCGAAGGAGTTACGAGGCTTTAGTGAAGGGGTTTTGTAGGGGAGGGGAGATGGAGGAGGCTGTGAGGGTGCAGGCGGAGATGGCGGGAAGGGGGTTCGGGGCGGGCCAGGAGGTTTACGGGGAGTTCGTCGAGGGGTATAGGATGGTGGGGGATGTGGAGAAGGCGGCGAGATTGGAGGAGGAGATGATTGAGATGGGGTTTGGCAGAGAATGCAAGATATCGTGACCAAAAGCTCGAGCTGATATGTTTTGGTTGTATTTTGCATTGTTGCAAGAATCTTTACAAATTTCATGGCAGCTAATCAATTGGAAATGCAACCTTTGTAAGTTCCTTTTTCCTTTGTTCATGTTGGTACTGTATGAAGTCGTAATAGGCTAGCAAGCACGGGCACTCGAAACCAGTGCAGTGTTGTGTCATGTCTTGTTGGACACATATTGGACACAGCACAAAAACACTCCAAAATGCACTGTGACAAGCTAAATGGATGCCATGTCATTTGTGTTGTACCCATGTCCCTGCAACATGGAATGTCCGCATCATTTGGAAACTATTGGAGTTTGCCTCTGCGATAATTTTAGTAAAATCGAACTATTTGTTTTTGGTTTTGTTTGGACTAGGGACAATGCGAAGTCATTTTGAGACATCAATATAGGTTAGAGAAGGTAGTGAATTACAAGGTACACCTACTGGAACCTTTTTAATTGATGAACTTGATAGTGATAAGTGATAACATGCATTGTCTGTGGTGGAAAATTCTTTAAGGCTGTGTTTGATTAGTCTTTTTTTCCATGGAAAATTTTTCATCACAAATTTTCCACCAATTGTAGTGTTTGATAGCTTATATTTTCCATGGAATTATTTTCCAAAAAACTATCATTTTCCATATTTTCTTCTAAAATGGTGGAAAATGAAAGTTGTCCAACCAATAGGAAAATATCATTTTTCATGGAAAATAACTATTTACCGTGGAAAATAATTACAATCAAACATCCAAATTAAGTTTTCCATGGAAATTTTTTAAAATTCCATGGAATTTTTTTCCTAGGAAAATAATTCCATGGAATTAATTTCTTTTCCACATATTTTCCACCTTGCAATCAAACACACCCTAATAGTTTATCAAGTGACAAGTCTTTGAGTAAACAATTCTTTGAACCATCCCTTAAAAAATAGTTTTATTTACCAACTCTCTTGTTAGCTTTAAAATAATATTAAGCATCAGCTTCTGCGTACAGTTTGATTAATATCTATGCCCTCTGTTTGGTTATGATGTGGCTATCAAGGTTGTTGATACTGCATATCGAAAACAATATTGGGTCTAGCCTTATCATTTTTGTAACCACCAGCATTAGCACTCTGTTTAATTGTCAGCCTCTCCACCTACTGGTTTAATGAAACCATTGAAATGCCATATAATAATTCCATTCATTTTTTTACTTAGGGTGCGTTTGATTGCAAGGTGGAAAATATGTGGAAAAGAAATTAATTCCATAGAATTATTTTCCTAGGAAAAAATTTCCATGGAATTTTAAAAAAATTTCATGGAAAACTTAATTTAGGTGTTTGATTGCCATTATTTTTCACGGAAAATAGTTATTTTCCATGGAAAATGACATTTTCCTATGGGTTGGACAAGTTTCATTTTCCACCATTTTAGATGAAAATATGGAAAATGATAGTTTTTTGGAAAATAATTCCATGGAAAATTTAACCTATCAAACACTACAATTGGTGGAAAATT
Organism: Iris pallida; assembly: GCA_029216955.1. Lineage (NCBI taxonomy): Eukaryota > Viridiplantae > Streptophyta > Magnoliopsida > Asparagales > Iridaceae > Iris > Iris pallida. Next base: position 2,405,311 of record JANAVB010034620.1, on the reverse strand, counting down.
TGTGATGGAAATATTTTCCATGGAAAAAACAGCCCAATCAAACATAGCCTTAGTATTGAAGCATGGTATGTACAATCAAGCCCTTAACTGTGGTCCAGGGATTACTAAGGAGGGACCAGTTTACATTTTGGTTAAATTAAGACAAAGCACTTAAAATGATCGATTAATACCAACAATCGAAAGCCTTAATCTCGCATAGCATGATTTTGTTCAAGTGTTTATAGTTAAAAGAAGCATGGAGCGGTGCTTATTTGATTGTGTCATATTTCAGGTTATTCAATCAGGTAATGTGTCACTGTTATACTATTTGCCAGTCTACCAATCGGGATATATGCCTTACAACCCGATTTTACCAGGAGTTGTGATAAGCGCAGATGGACAATAGTTGGCTCAACCTTCGTATTACCCAAATGCAGTATTTGAGCAGCCATTAGCCTCCCCGGTATTTATTCCTCAGTCAGTGGCTTATGGATCGGAGCTGATACCTGCATACCCCTGGGATTCCTCTTTTTTATTTGCCAATGTCTTTTAAGCAAATGGGTTTGGTGGAGATGTTTGGCTACAACTAAAAAAATCTCTATGTTTTCTTCGGGAACTCACACACTCGCTTCTTCAAAAACCACAACATCCTCAAGGTCTAGTACTTCGGAAACAAAAGGAGCTTCTGCGGCAGTGGACGTGCCACAAACTCCTGCAGTTCCAAAGGAACCTCTCAAGCATGTCAGTAAGGTAATGCAGTTTCTTACATTTTTTTTAATCTGGTGTTTCACAAACTGCATTTGAAATAAGTGCGCATTCTTGGATTACTTTTAATGCTAATTATTGTTGTGATGCTGCTTCTGTGGAGTTTCACTTACATTCTCCAAAGCTTTATCTTCCCATAAGTAAGATCCCTTCACATACAAACCAAGGGAAAGGTGGACTATTGCATCCAAACAGCCATAATAACATCAAAGGATATGGAAAAAATTGGGTCAAAGTGGAGGAAGGTGAAAGCCAGGAATAATCACCAGGGTTTTGGTGATTTTAATTTGAAAAATGAACAGTAGCGTGGTCCAAGAATAAATAACACAGGAACTTCCTCAAATTCAGTAGTTGATTTTGTTGGATCTCTTGATGCTGTGAAGAACTACACTTTTAGCATCCCAATTCCTACAGTAGGGAAGAATATGTATACCTTCCAGATTTTACAACAAAGTATGATCAGGTGCTATTTTATATGATAAAATCCTACAGTGAGGAGGATGCCCCAAGAGTATTAAGTATAATGTCTGGGCATGGTCTCCAGATGGAAACAAAAGGCTCGACAATGCTTTCCAAATTGCACAGGAGAAGATGCTGGAGAAGGGTAGCAAGTATTCCTTTTCTTTTCTATTAGTTGACATTTTTCTTTTGCCAAAAATATCTAAACGGTGTTATATCTGACAAGTATTGGGCATGTATTTGTGTTCATACTTTGGTGCTCATGAGAGAGATTAGTTACTGAACTGTTCCGTAAATTGCTGACAGTAGAATCCTAGCATATACCAGCAACTCCAGTCACTGATGACAACAATTCTTCTATCTACGTAATACACCAGTTAAGAATATCTTCTCTCTGTTTAATGTCGTCTTTCTTGGCTATATTGTTCGTTAATTCACATTCACATTCTCCGTAATATGTCCAATTATCAAGTGTGATGTGAATGTTATAGTACATAAGATTTTATTTTGTTGCTATCTGTCATAAATAGGACACTTATAATAAAATTTCATTTTTATATTTGTATCCAAATATCATGCATGTCCATTTGTATCCACACTTGTTTAAACAAGATGAACATGTCTACTTTTATGTTTTATAAAGTATTCTTGAGATGAACAGTATTATGCTCCTATTTGACCAATACCATAAGATTTCTCTCCCATTTTTGTTCTGTTTTAAGTTCCTTAATGTGCAAATAAAAGGGAGCAGTACATGTAGAGATGGTCAAGAGCTACCAAGGATTGATATTTTTTGTATTCTGGATAGAACATTCATCGTGATGGAGAAATTGAGAAGGATGTCACTCAGAGAATGAAAACATGATGGTTGAAATGAAAAAGTGCTTCTGGAGTAGTTTTTGATTGCATGATACATTTTAATTGAAAGAAAATTGTATAGGACTGATTTCTATTTTGCATGGACACAACTACGATATGACAGGGTTAGGACTGTTACGTCCCGATCCCGGAAGATCGAAAACTAGCCACTGGGCGTGATGTCGTACAAGTCTAGATTGCACTTGTACAAGGCAAAACCATTACAGTTCTCGGTATTTCTCAGAAAACGACATCGCGGCAAACCAAGTAGATAAAATAAAGTCACAACAAGATATGAAGAAATATTTCTTTATTGATAATCGCAACATATTACAAGACTTGCAGCTGAATACAGAGTTTACATCAGATTACAAGACTTTTGAATGGCCAACTTTGAATTACTTGCCATTTAGGCTTACAACCGAACATGTCGACTTGGCTTACAATCTCACTGGTACAACTGAGTTACACTGTTCCATACATTATGTCACGTATAGCAGAAGACATCGTCTTGCGAGAAGAGCTTCTGCACACCCATCCGATTCATCAATGCCAAGCATTGATCAAACGATTTTTCCATGCATGAGCACCTGTAATGATGCCCACAAACGTGGGTCAGTACATTCATCTATGTACTGAAGAGCGGTGCTGGCCCGACTCACCTAAGAAGATAACACTAAGTAATTATGTGATAGGAACATTATTAAGAGTGGTCTTTCTCGTTGCCTTAGGGTCGATTAGCAGTTCATATCCGACAGAAGTAAAGCATGCATATTTATCATAGCCAGTATAATGTAAAACATATATGTTATCACCCATTGGCGATTCTTACCCACGATCATGTAGTCATCCCTGTGTATTTATAATACTTACTCTGCCTGCATAAGACATTATTAGAAACAATATCATAATTGCAACCGTTCAGGTGATTCTTACCAACAGCCGACATCTTTCCCTGTAATTGAGTAATAACTTACTCCACCTGCATAAGACATCATTAGCACTTAACCTATCTATATGAAGGTCACTGGCGACACGCCATCTTGGACTTAAAATGGTAAACGGCTAACTCCAGATGGGTTGCGAGCCCAAGGGAGGTTTCTGAATTACCGTGCTACTACTGCAGCATCATGGAATTTCGGCGCCCTTTCAGTGCAAGGTAGCACGCCCTACTGAAAGTCCCGCAATTCTGATGTCAGTATGTCGACACCAATCCTTGTTCCCCCTAGGACGAACCGGGTCCGTGGCCTCGGAGTACCGTTTGAGGAACTACCTTATGCACAAGTTGTCCATGACCCTGCAAGTATATATAACTTATCTATGAAGAAACATATAATGCATGATAAAGAAAACTAAGTAAATAAGCCACCATTCTCATCCATCTAGCCACCATTGCCTTGAGCTAAGCTCACCAATACCAACTGCCCAATCTAGGGACTTGTTTGCCCAACTAGGGACTTAATCATTCCGTCTCTTGGATACCATACATTCTCTTGGTCATAATTCAAGCATACTCATTGCCCAGTTCTTAGGTTTTATTATTTGTGTTACCATCTATTTATCGAGCTGAGGCTCGATATACTCACCATCTAAGTATTTGGGACTTTTGCTTTTCGTCTTATATATTTCATTGCAACAACACGCAAGCACACAATTCATGAAATGATTCACAACAGTTTTTGGGTCATATGATTAATTATCTTTCATTATCTTTCCGAGTTCCATGCAAGATAATATTTAGCAACTCAACAAGGAAGCATATCATACTAATCATTTTTATTAAGCGTGAAGCTAAAGGATCTTCGAAGAGTTCAACATTACTCATTTATATAAGACGATTCCCGTCACGATCGCATAGTCTTCTGAGCGATCCTTCGCATATTCCCAAGTCCAACAAGGCTTCATCGAACCAACCAGCCATCATAAGGCATCGTGCGGATCGAGACACTACATAATATACCACTCAGGAAAAGTTTCGTCCTCGAAACTTAAATAAAACTCATTTCCATAACTTCAACTGAATTTATGAAACTTTTCATGATCAACTTGCACTATTTAACATTTCCTGCACTATCTCGATTGCTTTCAAATGATGTACCATCATGCCACAACATTCTAGTTTGATTCAAAATAGTTTACCATCCTTATTCTTTCCTCCAACACTCTTGCAATTTTCTTAGCACATGATAATCCTCCCCGTGGTTTCGTTTGAATTCAGCATACCATTTAGTTTGGATCATACACATATTTTACGCGTCCCAGAAATATATGCATTTCAACCAAATTCGGTGATAGAGAAAGCGAACGAGCTTCAGGTATATCTTCATTCCCAAATGTCAACAAATCCTCTTGAGCATCTCGTATAGTCTCAACTCATTAATTCAATCTCCTAGCCAACTATCGACACAATGAATGTTACCAATTCCAACTCGAGTAATGTTCCACAACCTACCAAAAAATTTCAAAGTATTCCGACTTAGTTATATCAAGTTTTCCAATGAATCCAGAGTTCCCTTTTTAAGTCCATTGTTATTCACACCACCAAAACGATAAAGCCAGTAGCCACAATTTTATTTCGACACCACGATTCTCTTCGATCAAATCATGTATTCATTATCGTTCGCATCCATACACTTTATTTGTAACTCGTAAATTTCTTAATTATGATCCATCTTCCAAGTCGTACTATTATTCAACCAAAAAATTTTATGTACTCAAAATTTTCTCGTATTGATCAAGCCAACATTTTATCATCTCGCATGTGCAACTCTCATTTTCAGCAGCATTAATTTCGACGGTCGTTTCAAAATTGCATTCACTCTTGTCGATCTCGACTACATGTACCATCCCATCCTATGTTACACTTTTTTCTCAATTCCGATCTGATTATCCATCGATAAAATTATTCCGACTGTCTCAAGGCAACTACCATCAATTTACACAGCTCAATATGATTCAATCAACCAATCAAATCCAATAAATTTTGACATTCTAAATAAAGGCAACTAATTTTTCGAAACCAACACAATCCGTCATTCCATCCAACGTTATAACATCGAAATTTTCAATCTCTATTCCATTCCGAAGTTTACTTTCCGACATATCTTACTCATTTCGACTATACCCACACATCAACAATAGGGACATTCTAAGGTCTCCAACAGACAACTTAGCCTTCGGTCAAGTCTCTACGATCAGCTAGTCTAAGCTAAACCAGACATTCAGTTAACTCATATGAGATGAATAGTTATTAGGGACATACTTATCTCTTATCTTAGAGGCAACCAATTCTTATCATAGGGACACTCTATCTTACCTCAGGGACAATCTATGATCCGACCAATCTAAGGGACATGGGACGCTACCCCAATCTCATGAATTTATTCCCAAAGTTCAACAACTGAAATACCATAGCTAACAAATTAAAAACTTAGGTAACCAACCGACACTCTAGGGTCAAGTCTATCTACCCGTACTCATCCTCGGACTGTACCCAACGAAGCTATTCTAGACTTACCCACAACCGACAAAATTCGTCCAACAATTCTTATGAGTCAATCTCGAAGCATCATATAAATTTTATCAATCGGATATCCAAATATTTAGTTTTCACTTGCATAGATGCGACATCACCTGCTCAATCCGACTTGTATTCTCATATCGTACTCATATTGTGTCTATTCAGTCGGTCAAACTATTCCGAGTCATAATCCAATATTTCTAAATCAATAGTCTATTATTTACGATCTATTTCCTTCGGTCTCTTTGCGACATATTCAATTTCTATATTTCAGTTCATTTGTACGGTCTTGTACTCTTTAACCAACAAAATAAGACAACTATATAATCGTATTTCTTCCGAAAGCATCCTTTATGAATTTCGCTAGCACCAAATACGGTCATCTCTTAGCAATTCACGTTAACCATCAACATTCATTTTACATTATCTCCTTGTGATTCTATAAGAAGATTTGTCATAGCTGCTTTCTAAAAATTAATATATTAATATTTTATTATAATTCCATCTTCTTAAATATTTTGCTCAAAATTTTTTTTTAAACAAATAAATGATATAATAATAATAATAATAATAATTTTATTTTTATTCTTATTTTTCTGAAATTTTTATAAGGAAAAACCCCAAGAGAAAAAAAAAAGAGAAGAAAGAAAAAGAAATTATATACATATATAATAGAGAGAGAGGAGCAGCCCCCTTCACCTCCACCGCCCCTCTCTCCCTCTCCCGAACTCTCTATTTCTCTCTCGATCTCTCTCTCCCTCTCTCGAAATCTCTCTCTCCCCATTTAAATCCTTCTCCTTCACACACTCAACCACACCTCACCACACCACATCAGCAACTCATCCACCCCCCCTTTCTATATAAACACACACACATAGAAGAAAGAGAGAAAGAAAAAAAAACAAAAACACTCACACCCACACTCACCCGACCCCCCCCCTTCTGCCACCTACCGCCACCACCACTGCCGCTGCTGCTGCCGGCCGGAGCGCCGCCCGCCGCCGCCGCCCGACGCCTGCCGCCGGCCGCCCGCCCCTCCCGGCCACCTCCTCCTCATCCTCCACTCCATCATCTTCATCTCCTTCCTCCTCTACTTCAAGAAACCCTAGGTAAACTCTCCCACTTTTCTTCCCCAATTTCTTTTCCCTCTCACTTCAAACCTAGGATTTCTAATAAAGAATTGTTTTGTTATTGGATTTGAACTAGGAAATTGTGAAGAGAAGCATAAATCATCTCAAACCCAAGGCAAGTCCTCTTTTCCTTCCTTCTTCTCTTGAAAATTTTTAATTGTTCATCTAAGTAAATTTTGGAATCATAAGCATTAAAGAGGAAGCAAGTCCTCATCCTCTTCTTCTTCTCAAGTTCTTCCATTTAGGCTAATGGAAATTTTATTTATCCCTTTATTTTCATACTAAAATTCTGAAATTGTAGTTCATAAATAAATTGGTAATACCAGAAAGTTGAAGTATATGGTTAATCTTCCAAAAGAATCTGAAAGTTTATATCATAAGATTTGAAAATGTAATTTAGGAATAATATGTCTGAATTTTTGGTTAGTTACAATTCTGAATTTAATAATATTTAAATTAAGTCATGATATATTAAAACTGTTGCAAACACTAATTTCTAGTAAATATTTAATTTGACATGAACAAAAGTATTAAATGGTATGATATTTCGGACAAGTGAATAATCGAATAGACACAAAGTAGAGAAATTAATTTTGAACACGGACTTTGGACATGCGATTTATGGACATGAACTATTGGACTCTCCATGAACAAAACAAACACAAATGAACATACGGGACTCTCCCATGGTAAGTGGTCATAAGAATTTTGGAACTGAAAAACTGGAACATACGCCGGAAAGGTAAAAAGGACCCTGTTTCTCTCTACTCACTATGTAGTTATTCAACTTTGTGTATATCTATAGTTAGAATTAATTCCCGTCTATTTCTTTTATTTTCTTGCTCCATGCAATTATTATGAAAGGATATCATTTGATTTAAATTCCGTCTTACTATACATATATATACATACATATATATATATATCTACATCCATATATATGTACATACATATACATATATATATATACATATATATATAAAGATATAATACAAATATATGTACATACATATACATATATATATATACACATATATATATATATATATATATATATATATACATACATATATGTATACATACATACATATATATATATATCTCTTTATACATATATATCTACATATATATATAAATATACATACGTATAATACATATACATACCTGTACACATATAGCTATATAAAGTCTTGCATAGATGGAAGAATTTTGCTCTATGCGACAAATTGCAAAGCTAATAGCAAACCGCAAATTGAATTATTGCTAAAGGAAAGGAAATCAATGCTTGCTCAGGTATAAATCTCCAATTCCTTTTGTACTTTATTTCTTGCGTGGTTCCGGTGTTGAGAGTTGCTCCACCGAAGGGGTCGGCGAGCCCAATTATTATTTGCGTGGTTCCGGTGTTGAGAGTTGCTCCACCGAAGGGGTCGGCGAGCCCATATTTTTCTTATCATTTATATATGTTTTCTGTAAATTTGCGGGGCTCCTAAATACAAAGGAGACTCTGCCAAAATTTTTGAGAAATTCTAGAGATAGTTAAATTTTCTGACTTTTGGAAAATTTTAGAAAGTTTCATATATAGGAAGCATTGGGCGGGGAGAACAACTGAATATTCCTAGATATCCCGTAACATAATAACAATGAAAGCTGATCAGTATTTCGGAAATCCGTACTTCTATTTTCAAATAGAGAGTACTAGCCCAAGGGAGGCTCGGAAATCAATTCATCTATTTCGACAGTAACATCAAATAGATGTTTAGCCCAAGGGAGGCTCGGAATTCACAGCCTGATCCCAGGTTAACGGGATTGTTCACGGGAAGCATCTAGAGAATTATTCAGATTATTGTTCTCAATTGCATTAGATTTCATCTTACTCCAAGGGTAACTCATACCTACTTTAGGTAGGCAGTTTGCTCAAGGGAAGCAAATCTTACAGAAAGCTCAAGGGAAGCTCGGAAATCTCACAATCCCTGGAGTAGGACGATGATTACATGTGTCATTTTAGTAAAATTAAGGGCATATATATATATATATATATATATTTATATACATACACATATGCAGTTGCACAAGTCTTTTTAAAGAAAATCGCATATTTCAATTTTATTTATTTATATTTCATCGCCCTTGACCGAGGACTTGCTTGTCGTTTCTAAACGACCTAGTTTTGTTCACTAGGTGAAGAAGAAGACGTCTCTGCTGAAGTATCGCCGCAATACCTCGAGGAGTGAACCATTGCTTATAGCTAGGACGAGTACTTCTCAGTCATTATGCAATTTGCTTTTGTAATAAATCTGTATAAGAATTGTTGGAAAAGTTCCCTGTACAATATGCTTAATGTTATGAAATTTCTGGTATTTTCCATTCTTGCTGATGATTACAGGCGACAATCGCGGTTTCGGCGCGTAGCCTGGAGATGTGTTATGGCGTCACCGTTTCAAATATGGGAAGCGGGACGTGACAAGATTTACTATTCATGTATTGATCTAATCACTATGGCACCAATTATCTAGCATCCGTATATCGGTCTTCTTAGTGGTTATGACATAACTCATTTAGCTAAGTCATAATCCATTAGTTATATATTCCACCCAAACTCGCTACTTATGCGAAACATCATCCACCGACAGGGTCTATTACATATTGATGTATCTCGATATTTATTTGTATTCCAGCCATCAGAGTCTCATAAGAAACATCTACTCTTTCATGCCTCAAGGGACAAGTGCTCATTCTCTATGCTTCAAAATAATCAAGGGTCATAACTTGTTAATTTGGAACACGTCTAATTCCTTCAAGCACAACTGCACATGTGCAAAGCTATCTATTCCTCAGGTCCATTCTCTACTTTTTCGTCCGTTGATGCAACTTCCTGCATCTTTTGAATCGTTCCAACATCTCAATAAGCGCCTAACATCACCATCAATTTATCGATGTTTAACATGAAATTTCGTCTACTCAATTCTAACATCATTCTATATTCGGTCTATATTGTTCTCTTAAAATTTTTTGATAGCAACATCCCACCATCGTTACTGAGCCTACAATCTTTTTATCCAACTGATTCAAGTCATCACCTGAATCTATAATTCGTACCATTCCCAACTAAGGCATTCATTTCATATTCTCAATTCGTCATTACCCAGCATATGCTAACCATCACAATCTCGCAACGAGTTAACTTAATTATCAAGGAACACGTCTAGCCGTCATGTATCAATCGCAATTCCAGCTACGACTCGATACTATCCAATACCTTACAGGTAAAGTATCACTATACTATGAACAGGATCAAGGAACATCTTATTATTAAGAGTGTAGAGACATACCACTCAGAGATCAAGCCATTCCCGACACAATATTTTTTTTCGCACCAAACCAACGTCCATAGTGGACTATCCATCCCATAATGGCTCTGCTGACTACAAATATCAACCCAATTTCCTCGCATTTGAGAGATAACCAAGCCAACACACATAAGCCAACTCGAAAATTCTATCGATTTCTATTCACTGAAATCATGCACAATCTTTTTCCAACATACTATGCCATCACCCACTGCCGATTGCAACATAACAATCGACTTCTATGAATCCCACACTTAAGGCACCAAGCACACATTACCAACTTATTATTGCATTGTATCGTTGTTATTTGTTTTGGTATCATTAAGAATTCAATAAAGCACACATATCACAGCCCGCATATTTAGATTTATTGTATGGAACATCCAGTGAGCGACCAGGAGGATCAACGAATTTTCAGTCAAGGGAGTAACTTAGAATAATTTGGAAGCAACACTGAATAATCGCGAATGCACTTTGACTCATCGTAGAGGCAACTTTGATTTATCACGGAAGCAACATTGAGTAATCGCGGAAGCAACTTTGAGTAATCTTGGAAGCAACTTTGAGTCATCGTAGAAGCAACTTTGAATCATCATAAGAGCAACTTTGATTTGAAACAAATCGAATAAGAATCCAAAGACGTAAAGCCGTGCTTTGATACCATTCTGTCACGTTTCGATCCCGGGAGATCGAAAACTAGCCACTGGACGTGATGTCGTACAAGTCTAGATTGTACTTGTACAAGGCAAAACCATTACAGTTATTGGTATTTCTCAGAAAACGATGACATAGCAGCAAACAAAGCAGATAAATTGAAGTCACAACAAGATATGAAGCAATATGTCTCGTTATTGATAATGGCAACATATTATAGGACTTGTAGCTGAATACAGAGTTTACATCAGATTACAAGACTTTTGAATAGCCAACTTTGAATTACTTGCCATTTAGGCTTACAACCGAACATGTCGACTTGGCTTACAATGAACTTGTCGATTTGGCTTATAATCTCACTGGTACAACTGAGTTACACTGCTCTATACATTATGTCCCGTATAGCAGAAGACATCGTCTTGCGAGAAGAGCTTCTGTACACCCATCCGATTTATCGATGCTAAGCACTGATCAAATGATTTTTTTTCATGCATGAGCACCTGTAATGATGCCCACAAACGTGGGTCTGTACATTCATCTATGTACTGGCGAGCGGTGCTGGTCCGACTCACCTAAGAAGACAATACTAAATAATCATGTAATAGGAACATTAAGAGTGGTCTTTCACGTTGTCTTAGTGTCAATTAGCAGTTCATATCCGACGGAAGTAAAGCATGCATATTGTTCATAGCCAACATAATGTAAAGCATATATGTTATTACCATTTGGTGATTTTTATCCACGGTCATGTAGCCATCCTTGTGTATTTATGATACTTACCCTGCCTACACCAGACATTGTTAGACACAATATCATAATTGTCACCGTTCAGGTGATTCTTACCAACAGCCGACATCATTCCCTGTAATTGAGTAATAACTTAATCTGCCTGCATAAGACATAATTAGCACTTGACCTATCTATATGACGGTCACTGGTGACACGCCATTTTGAACTTAAAATGGTAAACGGCTAATTCCAGATGGGTTGCGAGCCCAAGGGAGATTTTCGAATCACCGTGCTACTACTTCAGCATCATGGAATTTCGGCGCCCTTCAGTGCAAGGTTGCAAGCCCTACTGAAAGTCCTGCAATTCAGATGTCAGTACGTCGACACCAATCCTTGTTCCCCCTAGGACGAATCGAGTCTGTGGCCTCGGAGTACCGTTTGAGGAACTACCTTATGCACAAGTTGTCCATGACCATGCAAGTATATGCAACTTATCTATGAAGAAACATATAATGCATGATAAGAAAAACTAAGTAAATAAGCCATCATTCTCATCCATCTAGCCACCATTGTCTTGAGCTAAGCTCACCAATACCAACTGCCCAATCTAGGAACTTATCTGCCCAACTAGGGACTTAATCTTTCTGTCTCTTTGATACCATAAATTCTCTTTGTCATAATTCAAGCATACTCACTGTCCAGTTCTTGGGTTTTATTTTTTGTGTTACCATCTATTCATCGAGCTGGGCTCGATATACTCACCGCCAAGTATTTGGGACTTTTGCTTCTCATGTCATGTAATTCATTGCAACAACACGCAAGCACACAATTCATGAAATGATTCGCTACAGTTTTTGGGTCATATGATTAATTATTTTTCATTATCTTTCCGGGTTCCACGCAAGATAATATTTAGCAACTCAACAAGGAAGCATAGCATACTAATCATTTTTATTAAGCGTGAAGCTAAAGGATCTTCGAAGGGTTCAACACTGCATACTTATATAAGACGATTCCCGCCACGATCGCATAGCCTTCCGAGCGATCCTTCGCATATTCCAAGTCCAACAAGGCTTCATCGAACCAACCCGTCATCATAAGGCACCGTGCGGATCGAGGCACTACAAGGACACGGTGACACGGGCACACCTATTTTATAGGTTTGGGTTGTATCCAATATGTGTTGTATCAGTACTTCCTGGCCTGGTGTACGACGTGCCATGCTTTATGGATTGGTGTTTTGGACAACGAAAAACAAAATGTCTAGAAAATTAGCATATCCGAAACGAGAATGCTAAAATGGAGAAAATAAGAAATGGATTTAGTCGTGGGAAGTTGGAGGAAGAGCCAATTGAGGACAATAGGAGATAAAATATTCTTAGGTTGTTTGAACATGTGTAACACAGATCAGTAGATGCTCCTATAAGGAGGAGCCATAAGATAGTAGTTAAAGGAGCCTATTGGATTAGAGGTAAAAGAACATGGGTTGAAGTTCTAAATAAAAATATGGTTTTCGTTAGTGTTATTGATGACATGGACCTTAAGGAGCTGAGTGGAAGAAAAGGATTCAAATAGCCGACCCAAAAGATCGGGACAAAGGCTTTGTTGTTGTTGTAGTATACAAATACAAAGTCAAGACATTATATTGATGCATGCTAAAGTAAACATATACATATAAAATACACATAGTTGCATCCTTAGTGTCTGGTTTTGGGCGACAGGACACCCATGCCCCTGTCAATAGACCATACCTGCTCCCGTCCATATATTGCTATAGCCTATAGCTATAAAGGATCCCTGATGATTAACATGGTCATGTTGATAACTACATTGGAGGAAACAATATATTACGGGTGAGCTGATTGAGATAATTTAGAAAGGACTACCATTAAGAGGAGGTATCTTTGTAATAAGAGAGCAGTAGAGGCACACTGTACACTTTCTAGTTGAACAGATTCTTGCCACAAAGAAACGCTTTCGTTATAGCTTCCCTTATGTTTTCTACTTTCTAATTCTCAGGTTAAAGCAAGTGGGCTGTTTTGTGGTGTAGCTGAGAGGCTGGATCGAGTAGATTTCAATAAGAGTATGGATTTCTGGCAACAGGACAAGTGGAACATTTTTTTCCCAGTAAACTGGCACGTTACCAAAGATATTCCAAATCCACAGTTTCGATATATAATATTGGAGAACGATGAAAATAAGCCTGTTACCAACAGTAGAGCTCTACAAGAGGTATGGGTAACCAGCATGGTTATTTGATGTCGTTTATTCTCATTGTCATTATGATATCGTATCTCACAAGATTTTAACTAAGCTAGACTAAAATAGTCAAACATAAGCTGGATGAAACTAAATTTCATTTGGTGAATGCAATTTTAACGTGATCGCATAATATTAATACAAATAAGGTTGGAAAATAAGTTTTTTCTGTTAGAACTTGGTACAGTTTCTGTTGAAGTAATTCAACATACTAAGTTTGTGATAGTTTAGACGGTTGTCAAACTGATTTTAGCTTACTTTATACCCCTTTTTGTCTTTCGAGCTCTCTATACGAGAAATAGAGAACTGACAGGGTGCTTCTCCTGTTAGCGATTCCTATAAGCAACCAAGTTTACGAGCTCACCTGTGTTTTGGATAGATATTGTGACTCCCGGTTTCTTTCCAATTAAACAAGGAAATAAAAACAAAATCTTCCCTAGAAAGGTTGCATTTATCCATGTGCATCAAAGAATTCCTGAAAGATAATGAAATGCCAATTAGGTTCCTATAAAATAGGACTTAGTAACTAAAACAAAATACACATCCATATTGAACAATCTGTTCTGAAAGAAAGTTGGGCTCCTAAAATTTCCAATTTGTCTTCAATTGAGAGTTTGTTACACTCCATTTGCACATGAATCTCCAAATTATCCAGATACACCATGAGGTATAAAAGCGCACCTTTTTGTCTACATCTTATATCATGATGAATATTTCAATTACAGGTTCTCCAGCTCGAGACTCCTGAATATAAAAGAAGTTCAATACTTTTCTAGGAAGCATCTGAGTTCAGGACTCCTTCGGAGCAAGGAATTAAATAACTAGGATCACAAAATGAAGACCAAACTTAAACTAGTACACTTCTAAGACTTTAGGCCATTATTTTCTAGTAGAGCTAATGACCTCTGACCAATTTGAAGTCCTGAACATATGGAAGTATGCAACCCTTGAGATCCACTATGATTTGGCCTTCAAATTATCCACTATAATCTATCCAGATCACCATATTGCCACACTCCCCAACATACATTCACCCCTTACCTCCTGAGCGTCAAGCATAGCATCCGAAATAATAACAGGTATGTTTGTCAATTGACCTCTAAAATCAATTGAAGAATACTAAACTAGAGAACATCTGAAACGTGATTAAAGCATTTTCTACTTGGATCATGTATTGGTTGTTCAGGGTCTCTACAAATGCAAATCTTTCGGATAGTATTCCTGCTTATCACATTTCTATCCAACATCTACATGTTCATCTTTTTCACTAACGATCTAACTGCTGACGTTTTCCAGGTGAAATACATTTTTTTAGTTTTTATGTAATTTTTTTATTTTGTTTAGCTTATATAATTTATATTATGAACTTTGCACAAAAGAATATTTCTAGGTGTCCACAAAATATTCAACTTTTAATATGATCAAAAGGTAACTTTTTATTTGAGGGAAAAAAAAATTAGACGTGCATTCTACTTTCCTTTGATATACTTTTTTTTTATTGTAAGTGTCTTCAACTCTTCTTCCTCTCTATTTCTCTCTCACTCTATGCACCCCCCGCCCCTTCCCATACACACACACACACATGCGCGCACCCACTGGTCTCCCTGTGTTCCCTCTTATTAGGTATTGACCTGTTCCAGCCACTAGCCTGAATGTGCGGAACGGGTCTCGTCATATTCTACTGGTTGTTTGCTGCTACCTGTTCTTCGTCTTCTTCCTGGTTTAGCAGAGAGAAAGGGTCAGTTTAACCTTATATAAGGTCTGAATACCCATACAACATAAAAAAAAGGTGTATACCGCCATCCAAGGGAAAGGACATATCAGGGACTTGGAAACAAGAAAAGCTTTGAACCAGGGACATAGTAGTTAGAAAGTCACTATCATTAAGTTCATACCATTCAAGTGACCTAAACAACAATTTTCCTTGAACGTGAATGATACGCTGAAAATGTGCCCTATATGTTCAATGGATACTAACTGCACAAACTAGTCATCGCCATTTGTCGTGGAGCTTTTTCCGTGCTATTTATTCATCACCTGTTCTTTCGTAGTATCAGCTTGTTTAACTTCAGATGATGGAGATTGTTCACTGCTACTTGAGATTGTTAGATGCATACGTATTTTGTAATTGGTTTCAAGTACAATATCAGTTAATGTTTGGTTATTTGTTTTTCACAAACAAGGACTGATGAAGTGGTGCAAGGCTTCTATGGTTGCGAGCCTTCAGTCAGTAGAGTTGGAAGGCGAAGGAGGGACTGACATCTGCGGTTGCAGCAAAGGAATGATCTCCTTCATGCCAAATGGAAAACCGATGGCACATTTCAATCTCTCTCTTTGGTTTTCTGTTTTTGTTGCCCCACAAAACGGGATTATCAGAAGAACCGTCGTCTCTTTTTTTCGGATGCCCAGAGGAAGACTAGCCTCTAAATCTGTACAGGAAAAATAATAGGTAGTCTCAAGAAAAATCCCCCCAAGGAAAATCTAACCGATAGTGGGATGTACGGTGGATAGAAGTTAACCAAACTCTTTTGTGGTCAGGTTTATTTTTCTTGAGCTTCTTGCTAGAACCCATGTCTTTCTTCCTTCAGTGTTGTTGTAAATTGCAATAGAAAAAAAAAACAGTTCATGGCATTTCCCTGAAAGCAAATACTTCTCTTTCTACCAGTCAACCTGGAGGATTTTGTTTTTATCTATGCTTGTTTATTTTCTTCGCATCGTGATCTCGACGTTTTATTGGTGAAACCAACATATTACCTGCCAAATTTTAAGCTGTGCGTTTGCAATGTGTTTGTGTATTGGCAATTTTAGTACTGTGGATTGATGATTTCAGAGTTTGCAGTGATGTACTGAGTGCTGTGTATTGGTGATTTTAGAGTTTGCAGTGATGTACCTACCTAGTGCTGTGGATTGGTGATTTTAGAGCATGCAGTCTCTTCTCAGCAATGGCCATCGTGAAGAAATTACAAGATATGGTATATAATTCCAGTGCTGTGGATTTGTGATTTAAGAGTATGCAGTTTCTTCTCAGCCTACAACAGAGCCAACCACCCCTTTTCCCTATAAATCCAAGGGTCTATCTGTATGGGATTGCCTTGTCCAAAACCTTGTTAGCAATTCGGCAAACGGAAAAAATTTAGCACGACGAAAGTACGAGTATAAATCGGCAGGCAAATATTCGTCAAATGAAAATATTGAGGTTAGAAACTTCACATGCTTAAACAGATTATCAAATTTGGTTAATTAAGGCAAATTATAAGAGCACATAAGAAATTGATCAGGGCTAGCCAAAAGCAAATTTTGATTTATTTACAAGTTTGTCATTGAAAAAATTACTCAGGGCTAGCCAACATGTGAGTATATAAGTCAACTTTTTATTTTTTTTGCTCTCTCTTTCCTCACAAGAAGAAGAAGAAGAACAAGAAGAATAAGAACATCAATTTTTGCAAACCTAGTTTATTTTGATTTTTTGCTCTCTTCTAATTTCTCAGATCTCTTTCTCCAAATCCTACTTTATTTTTTTTCTTCTTGTTTGGGCATTATGGATGAAACCCTAGTTGTAGAAGAAATTGGGTTATCAAATCTATCAAATCTATTAGTCTATTAACCAATTTTTCTTTATTAATAGAGAATTATGCATGCAATCCTAGTTGTAGAAGAAAACTATGGAAGAAATCCTAGTTGTAGAAGAATTGAGTTCATATCAGGACTGCCACAATTTCTGACAGTCCTAGAAGTATTGAGGACTGCCAGAAATTGTGGCAGTTTTGAAATAGACTCGATGTACAACAGGACTGCCACAATTGCTGGCAGTCCTAGAAGTAATGAGGACTACCAGAAATTGTGGCAGTCTTGAAATAGTCTCGATGTACAACAGGACTGCCACAATTGCTGGTAGTCCTAGAAGTAATGAGGACTACCAGAAATTGTGGCAGTCTTGAAATAGTCTCGATGTACAACAGGACTGCCACAATTGCTGGTAGTCCTAGAAGTAATGAGGACTGCCATGATTTGTGGCAGTCCTGAAAGGGACATGCTCTACAGCAGGACTGCCACAATTTCTGGCAGTCCTAGACATATTGAGGACTGCCAGAAATTGAGGCAGTCCTGAAAGATACTTGCTGTACAGCAAGTTCCTTTCAGGACTGCCACAATTTCTGGCAGTCCTAAAGTCGAAATTTTCGAATAAAAAAAACATGTTAGGGTTTATTTCAATCTTGATAATAGAGTGAAATATGCATTTTAGGGTTTATTTTCATGCATTCTTTGTGAGGAAAGAAGTATTTAACCTTTATTTTCATGCATTTTAGGGTTTATTTAATTTTTTGGGTGCCATCGAAATTGGGAAAGAGAAGGAAACTAGGGTTTTGATGGAGATGGTGATGATGAAAATGATGGAGAAGAAGAAGAAGATGATGAGAAAAAAAACTAGGGTTTTGATGGAGATGTGAGAATGGAAATGGTGGAGAAGAAGAAGATGGATAGAAGAAGAAGAAGAAGAAAGCTAGGGTCTGTGAAGAGAGAGAGTAAAATTTAGAAATGAGATTGATTTTTGGGGTTTGGGGGGGTGTGGGGTTTGGACAGCCCCCTGAGTGGAATATTTTGATAGCCCGAGTAAAATCTCCTCAAATCCTGGCTAGTCCTAATCCTGGCTAGTCCCGATCAAAATGTTATGTGCCCTTATAATTTGCCTTAATTAAACATGTGTCCACCACGTTTTTTGTGCAAATTTTTTCAATAATTTATTCGGTACACCTTTAAAAATTCACAATGCTTAATTATATACTCTCTTTTTTTTTGAGTTGCCCGACGATACGCACGGAACTTAGTGTACGCTGCATTGCATGCCTGTTGGGCCCAATGTCTCCAATTCCTACCAAATAAATGGAAGGAATAATACGCCCTCGTGGCTCGATCCACTGATCTTCCGTCACGGAGTCCTATACCTCTCCTCGGTAACCATAAGAGCCACTCGAGTTCGGTATTATATACTAATTTGAATCTTTCAAAAATACGCAAGTATTATAAGTTGTTGAAATATACGGAAAAAAAATCGCATATAACACTAGTTTTATTCGGGTGATTGCTATCAAGGGTCCAAAATACCAAAATTGTACCAATTTTTTCTCCTATATGATCAAAACTGAAGCACCCCTTCCCCTATAAATCCAAGGGTCACTATGAGATGCCTTTGTCCAAAGGGAAAATTTATGAAATGCCCAAAAATTTAAAAAGTTTTATGAAAAATCCACCCCAAAATAAACTTTCATCGCGTGCCCAGCATTAACTTAAAAATTAAAAAAAGGGCACGGCATGACCCTTTTGCCCTTCTAATTTATTAAGAATATCAACAAACCCAGCAAGTTTTATGAAAAACGGTTCGATTCCAGACTCTTCAAAAAAGTGTCTCTATCGCTCCCTCCTCTTCCATACTCTGTTCTGTTGCGATTTTAGGTCATCTCCTCCAAAAATCTTAGAAATTTCTTACAAGAAATCGCCAGCGAATCTCCATCACAATGTTGCAATCATCAGCAATGGAAGTAGACCAAGTTAGAGAAGAAGGAGAAGAAGTAGTTGGAAAACAACAGAAAGGAGGGAAGAAAGTTAAGAGGGTTGCTCGTAGACGAACCGTTCAAAAAGAAAAAGAAGTGCAAGAACCAGTAGAAGAACAAGAACACGGAGAACAACAAGAACAAGATCAAAAACAACAAGAAGCAGTAGCAGGGGGAGAAGAAGAAGATGAAGAAGAAGGGAAGAAAAAAGGTAAAACTTTGAGTCTTGTTCATTCTCCGTTTATATTGACGCGGCAAATGAAAATGATCATTCTCCGTCTATAAAATACACGGAGGATGCCCTTTCTGTGTCATTTGAACTAGAAATGGTCATTCTCCGTCTATTTTGAGACGGAGAATGGCATTCTCCGTGTTTAAACACACGGAGAATGTTCATTTCTGTGTTTTTGACCTAAAGAACGAGCATTCTCCGCCTAATATGAGACGGAGAATGACATTCTCCGTCTGTAAAATAGACGGAGAATGAACTTTCTTCTTGCATTAACCTAGAGAAATGAACATTATCCGTCTCACTGACACGGAGAATGCCATTCTCCGTCTATTTTATAACGGAGAATGACGTTCTCTGTCTATTTTGACGCGGAGAATGGCATTCTCCTTGTAATTTGACCTAGAAAATGAGCATTCTCCGTCTTACTGACGCGGAGAATGCCATTCTCCGGGTCAAAAGAGACGGAGAATGCCATTCCCCGTGTTAAAACAAAACGGAGAATGACATTCTCCGCCTAATATGAGACGGAGAATGGCATTCTCCGCCTTACTTAGACGGAGAATGCTCATTCTCCGGGACAAAATAAAGGGAGAATGTCATTCTCCTTGTATTTTGACCTAGAGAATGAGCATTCTCCGTCTTACTGACGCGGAGAATGAGCATTCTCCGTCTTGCTAACGCGGAGAATGACATTCTCCGTATTAAAACACGCGGAGAATGGCATTCTCCTTGTAATTTGACCTAGAGAATGAGCATTCTCCGTCTTACTGACGCGGAGAATGGCATTCTCCGGGTCAAAAGAGACGGAGAATGCCATTCCCCGTGTTAAAACAAAACGGAGAATGACATTCTCCGTCTATTTTGAGACGGAGAATGGCATTCTCCGTCTATTTTAAAACGGAGAATGGCATTCTCCCTTTATTTTGATCTAAAGAATGAGCATTCTCCGCCTAATATGAGACGGAGAATGGCATTCTCCGCCTTACTTAGACGGAGAATGCTCATTCTCCGGGACAAAATAAAGGGAGAATGTCATTCTCCTTGTATTTTGACCTAGAGAATGAGCATTCTCCGTCTTACTGACGCGGAGAATGAGCATTCTCCGTCTTGCTAACGCGGAGAATGGCATTCTCCGTATTAAAACACGCGGAGAATGGCATTCTCCTTGTAATTTGACCTAGAAAATGAGCATTCTCCGTCTTACTGACGCGGAGAATGGCATTCTCCGGGTCAAAAGAGACGGAGAATGTCATTCCCCGTGTTAAAACAAAACGGAGAATGACATTCTCCGTCTATTTTGAGACGGAGAATGGCATTCTCCGTCTATTTTAAAACGGAGAATGGCATTCTCCCTTTATTTTGATCTAAAGAATGAGCATTCTCCGCCTAATATGAGACGGAGAATGGCATTCTCCGCCTTACTTAGACGGAGAATGCTCATTCTCCGGGACAAAATAAAGGGAGAATGTCATTCTCCTTGTATTTTGACCTAGAGAATGAGCATTCTCCGTCTTACTGACGCGGAGAATGGCATTCTCCGTTTTAAAACACGCGGAGAATGCCATTCCCCGTGTTAATACAAAACGGAGAATGCCATTCTCCGTGTCAAAATAGACGGAGAATGATATTCTCCGTCTATTTTGACACGGAGAATGGCATTCTCCGTCTAATATTAGACGGAGAATGGCTTTCTCTTTATTATAATAAAGAAGAATGTTGACGTAAACCTAATTGTTGTTGTTTTTAGGGAAAAAAACTGTCAGGAACAGAGACGAAAGACTTTTTCGTGCAACATTCACCCCAGTACTCTCTCTCATGGATGAGGTGAAGGAAAAGTTTCGCCATTTGCCTGAAGCAGTTGTCGAAAGCTTGAAGAATGTAGGATTCTACGACTTCGTAGATGTATTCTACAGAAATAAGGTGAAAAAATCAGAACTGTCTAAAGTCACCCAAGGTCTGGAGAAGTTGATGGGGACTTATTTGGAAGAAGATGGAATTGGATATTTCCAATTGAGCAACAGTGTCAAAGTAGCACCAACTGCTGATGAGATGGCAACCATTTTCGGTCTGCCAATGAATGATGACACTGAAGTTGATGATAAGTATTTGAAGATCATCACTGAGAAGCAGAAGACCCCCCCACCAGCAGACTCATTCAGCATGTGTACAAAACACTTCACAAGATTGCTGAAAAATTCCAAGGGCAAAGGTGCTGAAGTCTCAAACGCTGAAGTTAGGAAAAGGATATTAGAGCTGCTGGGGGGCGAAAATGCAAGTCCCGATGAGGTGGCCAAGTTAATAGTATTCAACTTGTGCCAAACAGCATTCTTCACCAGAATGGGGGGGTCGAACTTGCCATACAAGTTCTTCGCTCTGGTGGAGAGCACAGATGTTATAAAAAGCATCTGTTGGCCTCGGATTATACTGGGGTACGTTATGGACAGCATAAAGAGGGCTGTCACAAAATCTGAAGATGGTGATGTTGATATATCGTACAAGAAGATTGAAGGTTGTACGATATACTTTTTGTATTGGTTTGCAGAGCACAGTCGACTGGTAGAAAGGAAGTGCAAACCAACAGTCGCATCTCCGAGATTCTGCACATGGGATGGGAATAAAATCTCAATATTCCTAAAAAATGAATATCAAGGTGCTAAAATGGATTCAGATTTGATATTCAAGGATATTGTTGCATTGAATGTTGATGAACTTGAAGAAGTCCCAGCAGAGCAGCAATATGTAGAAGGTGGAGACAATTCTGTTGATGAAGAAGAAGCTCAAGCTGAAGCTCAAGCACCAGCACCCTCTACAGCTGACAATGTAGATATGTTGCGTGTCTTGCAGGAGAAATCTCAGCTTATCGCTGAGAATGAGCAACTCCAGGAAAGAGCCCAGCAACTAGCGGCAGATGTAGCCCAACAACGTGCTGTGGGGCTCGTTGCTGATGGCTTGGAGAAGGAGTTAGACTCTTTAAGGAACGAGAAATCGCTCCTTATTGATGATAACAAGAAACTCCTTAAGCGAGTTGAGGAACTGGAGGCACAGGGGTCGGAACTAGACTCCCTGAGAAAGCAGAAGTCTGAGCTTACTGCTGATAATGAGAAGCTTCGTCAACATGTTGAGGAGCTACTTCTAAAAGGTAAGATTTTATATTTTTTGTCTATTTTAATCTGTAATTACATGTATCTAACAAGGAGAATGAGCATTCTCCGTCTTACTGACGCGGAGAATGGCATTCTCCGGGTCAAAAGAGACGGAGAATGCCATTCCCTGTGTTAAAACAAAACGGAGAATGACATTCTCCGTCTATTTTGAGACGGAGAATGGCATTCTCCGTCTATTTTAAAACGGAGAATGGCATTCTCCCTTTATTTTGATCTAAAGAATGAGCATTCTCCGCCTAATATGAGACGGAGAATGGCATTCTCCACCTTACTTAGACGGAGAATGCTCATTCTCCGGGACAAAATAAAGGGAGAATGTCATTCTCCTTGTATTTTGACCTAGAGAATGAGCATTCTCCGTCTTTCTAAAGCGGAGAATGGCATTCTCCGTTTTAAAACACGCGGAGAATGCCATTCCCCGTGTTAATACAAAACGGAGAATGACATTTTCTGTATTTTGACATAGAAATGATCATTCTCCGTATGTTTTGACACGGAGAATGACATTCTCTGTCTAATATTAGACGGAGAATGTCATTCTCCGTCTAAATTGACACGGAGAATGTCATTCTCCGTCTATTTGGAAACGGAGAATGACATTCTCCGTCTATTTTGACACGGAGAATGTCATTCTCCGTCTATTTTGAAACGGAGAATGTCATTCTCCGTCTAAATTGACACGGAGAATGACATTGTTTTTAAAAAGAAGATTATTTAATATTGACATCATACCTCTTGTTCTTGTTTGTTTTTATATCAGTGAAAATGACAGAGGATCTGAAAAAAGAGAATGAAAAGCTAACTAATGATAATAACAGACTTCTAGAGGAAGTTGCCTCGTTGAATGACGAAGTCAAGAATAAGAACGATACAATCGTTAACCTTGAAGCAATGGCTAGAGCATTGGAAAGAGGGGATACTCAAGCAGTTCCCCAGAAGCATTACACAAGATCAAATGTACCTGCTGCAGATGAGGATGATTTTACTACATTGCAAAAGAAGAAAACATCCGATGCTACAACAAGTAAGAAGGCAGGTCCTGGTCGGATAAGAAAAGCTGCTACTAGTCCCAGTAAGAATGTAGCTCCTGCTGGGAAAAAAAAAGCTCCTTCCAGCCCCGAGAAGGTCGACAATAAAAAGGAGATGTCAGCTCCTGAAGAACTTGAGGAAGAATCTCCTCAAACAGCAAAGCTTGTTAGAGATGGGAAAATGTTGATGCAATGTCCGAAGCTCAGACTTTGGAACGTTGCAGACGATGAGCTGAAGCAAGTATACAGGAGCATCGTATACACAAGAAGGATGTCTCCAACGTAAGTATTCTAAACTTGAACCAATTTCAGTTTAGAATACTTATGTATATATGTACTTTCCAAGTGCAATGATCATTCTCTATTGGAGTTATTTTTTATGCAATTTTATCATTAGCCTATATTATTATCATAATCGAAACTAAATTTATGTGCAGTGATTATGTATATATGTACTTTCCAAGTGCTCCAGAAGAGTGTAAAATAAGAAGAAGAAATAATGATGTCAGCATGTTGTTAAGTGCTAAAGATTTTCAAGACATTATAAATGAGGCGGATATAGAAGCCGGTGTTATGAACTACCTAATAAAGCTTATGAACGACGTTCAAGCCGAATTAAGGCAGAACATTCAGTCAAGCTCGCAGGGTGCACAATGTAAATGGTTTGCAATCATGATGCCCCATTCATTGGTAAGAATCGAAACTGAAAAATAAATATTAATGTGTACAGCTACTAATAGTGTTGTAAAAAACTAACTCATGTTATTATTTTATTTTATTTTCTTCTGGAAAACAGGGTACTGCCAAGATTATCGATAAAGAAAATCCAACAGAAGGAGCAGTGTACAATTTCAAAGTTGATATAGAAGATTTTATAATGGAGCTGGAAGATGACATTGAATGGCTATTCGTGCCACTCTTCCGCGAGGAGAATAAACACTATACGCTGCTGGCATTCAACTTCAGCTCCTATGTTTGGACGCACTACAACTCATTGCGGAAAAACACGGACGCTAAGGGAATCCAGGATGCAGTATACATGAAGAATAAAATTGAGCCAATTATAATAAAGAAGATTGCATTGATGAGTAATAAAAGCCCAGCAATCTCGGAATATGAAACAACAGAGCTCAAGGTTTGCAAAGAATGTCCACAGCAACTAACACCCAGCTGCCTTCTGTATGTTTCATATTATATTGAAAAGTTGTCGAGATATCCATTTGATTTACGGAAGAAAACAAACAAACAAGTTCACAATACTATTGTAAAGAGAAGGCTAGATTTGGCTAAGGCTTTGCTTATGAGTAAATGTGCAATTCCTTTTGTAAAATGACAATGTAAATTGGCTAACAAATTCAATGTATATATTCTGTTTGTCAGGTTTCTTTTGTAATGTATTTGTTTTCCTTTGTATTGAAATTTAATTTTACAACTAATTTACATTGTTCTATATATGTAAATCTGTTTTGTTAAAGTTCTGTTGTTTGATTCAAACCTATAATGTCATTATCTGTGTTAATACAAACCTATAATGTGTGCATTTGGAACTTAGAATGGCCATTCTCCGTTTCGTATGAGACGGAGAATGCCATTCTCCGGGTCAATAGAGACGGAGAATGCCATTCTCTTTGTATTTTGACCTAGAGGATGAGCATTCTCCGTCTTACTGACGCGGAGAATGGCATTCTCCGTTTTAAAACACGCGGAGAATGGTTATTCTCCTTCTATTTTGACTTATAAATGGCCATTCTCCGTCTTAGGGACGCGGAGAATGGCCATTCTCCGTTTCGTATGAGACGGAGAATGCCATTCTCCGGGTCAAAAGAGACGGAGAATGCCATTCTCCTTGTATTTTGACCTAGAGAATGAGCATTCTCCGTCTTACTGACGCGGAGAATGGCATTCTCCGTTTTAAAACACGCGGAGAATGATTATTCTCCTTGTATTTTTGACCTAGTAAGGAACATTCTCCGTCTTAGGGACGCGGAGAATGGCCATTCTCCGTTTCGTATGAGACGGAGAATGCCATTCTCCGGGTCAAAAGAGACGGAGAATGCCATTCTCCTTGTATTTTGACCTAGAGAATGAGCATTCTCCGTCTTACTGACGCGGAGAATGGCATTCTCCGTTTTAAAACACGCGGAGAATGATTATTCTCCTTGTATTTTTGACCTAGTAAGGAACATTGTCCGTCTTAGGGACGCGGAGAATGGCCATTCTCCGTTTCGTATGAGACGAAGAATGCCATTCTCCGGGTCAAAAGAGACGGAGAATGCCATTCTCCTTGTATTTTGACCTAGAGAATGAGCATTCTCCGTCTTACTGACGCGGAGAATGGCATTCTCCGTTTTAAAACACGCGGAGAATGATTATTCTCCTTGTATTTTTGACCTAGTAAGGAACATTGTCCGTCTTAGTGACGCGGAGAATGGCCATTCTCCGTTTCGTATGAGACGGAGAATGTCATTCTCCGGGTCAAAAGAGACGGAGAATGCCATTCTCCTTGTATTTTGACCTAGAGAATGAGCATTCTCCGTCTTACTGATGCGGATACAACGCAATGGGCGAATGGACACATACAACAAGTGATCGCATAGGAAGTGGCCCGTGCCTATAAATAGGCCCTGGAGGAGAGAGAAATTTCATTATTCCCTTCTCTTTCAGTTTTTCAGAAAACTCTTCGTCTTTTTTCTTTAATAACCATGTCTCCAAAGGTCGCCAAGAGATCCGCGAAGGGCAAGGGGGCTGCGCCGAGTGACTCTCCTCCTGCGGCAGTGTCCTCGGCAGTGGTGAAGGAGGAGATGCTGCCTTCTCTCATCAAACAAGGGTCACCGTTCGTTAAGGAGGAGGTGATACAAAAAATTGAAGTAAAAGAAGAATTGTCGATGATCGGGAAAGGAATTACTCCCAAGATTGAAGCTGCTGTGAAAGAGGAGCCCAAGTCTGAGGGTAGTAGCACTGGAAGTTCTGACCATCCAGCCCCGGCCGACGACCTTGATCAATTACATCCTACATATGCGAAATGGTTGAGGGAATGGTATATCCCTCGACACAGATAGGGTCCGCGGGTTTTCATAAATTTCCGTATTTTGTATTGGTATTTCTATCTGTCTTCAGGTTTATGTTTCACTCCTTTTGGACATCAAATGTAATCCTCTACTTCTTGCCCTGATGAAGATATGAAGAACCTTTTGTTTTGCTCATGAGATGTAGTCCTGTGAATGTAACTGAAGCGGAATGTCATTCTCCGTGTCAAAATAGACGGATAATTCCATTCTCCGTCTTAAAATACACGGAGAATTACATTATCTTTGTATTTCGACTTATAAATAACCATTCTCCGTGTATATAAAACGGAGAATGGCATTCTCCGTCTTACTGACGCGGAGAATGGCATTCTCCGTTTTAAAACACGCGGAGAATGGTTATTCTTTGTATTTTTGACCTAGAAAGGAACATTGTCCGTCTTAGGGACGCGGAGAATGCCATTCTCCGTGTCCAAATAGACGGAGAATGCCATTCTCCGGGTCAAAAGAGACGGAGAATGCCATTCTCCTTGTATTTTGAACTAGAGAATGAGCATTCTCCGTCTTACTGACGCGGAGAATGGCATTCTCCGTTTTAAAACACGCGGAGAATGATTATTCTTTGTATTTTTGACCTAGAAAGGAACATTGTCCGTCTTAGGGACGCGGAGAATGCAATTCTCCGTTTCGTATGAGACGGAGAATGTCATTCTCCGGGTCAAAAAAGACGGAGAATGTCATTCTCTTTGTATTTTGAACTAGAGAATGAGCATTCTCCGTCTTACTGACGCGGAGAATGGCATTCTCCGTTTTAAAACACGCGGATAATGGTTATTCTTTGTATTTTTGACCTAGAAAGGAACATTGTCCGTCTTAGGGACGCGGAGAATGCCATTCTCCGTGTCCAAATAGACGGAGAATGTCATTCTCCGGGTCAAAAGAGACGGAGAATGCCATTCTGCTTGTATTTTGACCTAGAGAATGAGCATTCTCCGTCTTACTGACGCGGAGAATGGCATTCTCCGTTTTAAAACACGCGGAGAATGATTATTCTCCTATTTTTGACTTATAAATGGCCATTCTCCGTGTATCTAAAACGGAGAATGATTATTCTCCGTGTTAAAACACACGGAGAATGGTCATTCAATACATTATAAAGTCAGAGAGTATAAAGGAGAATAAGTTCTTATGCTGATATGCAGAATTCAAACTATTACCATTGATATCAAAAAATGTAAGATATGTATTCAAAAAACAATTTCCAGTTATATAAAAGAAGGAATATATTTGTATGTATTAACGAGGGGGCGCTGCCCCCTCGACCACCGTAGCAGCACGTGGAGGCAGAGGACAAGTGCTGCGATTGTGATTGCATAATTCAAAACAATTCTGGCACCTTATCTTTCTCTTCTCTTTTCCCTTGTTCTCATATTTGCTCTTGTAACGGTCCACTTTTGGTCGTCCAGGACCACGTTTCGGAACAGGGGGTAGAACAACATCAGTGGGATTATTTTCAAACTGTTTTTCGCAATCTGGAACAGGACGAATAGCACATGAATATAACTTCCAGTAATAATCTGATGTCCAATACTGCTCCACAAAGTCGTAAACAGATTTATCTGAACCAACTCTGATGCATTGTATTGCATGGCTGCATGGGAATCCATATACCTTCCATCTACGACAACTACAATGACAATCAAGAAGATTCACCATGTGGGAGGAAGTATCTGCGATCACCTCAAATTCGAAATCACCGGACCGATATACCCTATAACACATGCCATCATCTGTAAGCTGCTTCAGCATATCCTCAGCGTATGGAGTCAATTTGCTATTCAAACCAATTGCATCCTTGTGGCGATCCGAAATCATCTTCATCATCTTCACACGGATGACATTTACAATTGCTGAAATAGGCAATTTCTTCTCAGCCTTTATCCATGCATTGAATGACTCTGCACAACTAGAAGCAACCTCACCGTATCTACATTCCGGGAAGAATGCGTTTGACCAGTGTTCAGGTTTTTGTTTATTCATCCAATTCACAACATGACCACAATTCAGATCATAAATCTTCTTGATTGCTTGTCTATACCTACCTTTATACAGAAAAACAAATAAGTAATAAAGAATTAGGTCAATTCACAAAATTATGAAAAAATAAGTGCATTCTCATAAGGATAATAGTCATTCTCCGTTCAAAAGCTAACGGAGAATGATATTCTCCTTTCTATGCAAGACGGAGAATACCATTCTCCGTTCAAAAGCTAACGGAGAATGCTATTCTCCGTTCTATGTTGGACGGAGAATGGTCATTCTCCGTGTGATTGAAACGGAGAATGACTATTCTCCGTCTTACTGACACGGAGAATGGTCATTCTCCTTGTTAAATTAATGGTAAATGCATAAAAAATGTGCATATATCTGTCTCATTAACACACCTGGAGTTAGAGCATATACTGCTTGCCTCCAAGCTTCAAGTACATGCGGATACAATCTTTCATTTCCTTTCTCTTTTATCGGTATGTTATTCTTCATGTGATAATAGCAATAGCTATGGTAATCATTAGGAAACACTTTAGGGACTTCAGAAACTAGACCAGTGCCTTGATCCGAAAGAAAAACAATACGCCTACTACATCCAACAACATTCTTTAGATTTCTAAGGAACCATTCCCAATTATCGCCATCTTCGCCTGAGACTATACCGTATGCAATAGGGTAGAACTGTTGGTTACCATTCTTCGCTGTAGCAGACATCAAACATCCTCTAAACCTACCTGTAAGGAAAGTAGCATCCAAATATAGCATTGGACGACAATATTGAAAGCCTTCTACGCAAGCCCCATATGAAAGAAAAAGCCGCTCAAACCTCATTGATGAATCATCTTTCTGAAAGTCGATAACGGAACCATTATTGGTTTCCTTTACCTTGTTGACATACCAACACAAGTCACTGTAAGATCTAACATCATCTCCGTACATTTCCTGGTGCACCAGCCTAATGCCATGGTATGCCTGTCCGTAGGTAACAGATAAGCCGTAGTCGACCTTGAAATCATCGACAACAGATTTTGCTGACTTTTTAGGATGCATCCGAACAATGTCACTAACCAAACTTTTCACAAACTTTGCTGGAACAACCTGATTACCTTTATCCATATAGCCAGCTCCACAATTATGTTCTCCCACATACCTCTTCACCTCAAAAATTTGATTATCTTTCCAAATAGATATAGCATGGAAGCTCCACAAACAAGCATGTGTCTTGTAATTCTTGCAGCAAACAGTATACCTCCCCGGCTCAGATTTCAAAATGTGAAATGGATGACGAGATTCAAAACATACCTTTCTAACAGCATTCCTAACTTCTTCAACACCATTTAGAAAAATCTGACCAACACCAGTAATTGATCCAGGCCACATATCCGATTTCCTCTTCTTCACTGTCTCAGTTGAGCCCTCATAAAATTGTACTACTCGTTTGTCCTTTACAGTAGGAGAAGATCTACTCAAAGAACTAGAGGAGGAAGACGAAGGTCCCATGTGAAAGCTTTGACAAGGAAAAGATGTTGATGAAGAACATTGAGAGTATATTTGCTCCACAAATAGATCAAAACTCACATCATGAGTACCGTTAAAACCACCAACCAATGAGCGAAGCCAAAAATCACTTTCAACATACAGTTCAGTCCCATCAGAGTGCAAAAACCTGAAACGGAAGGAAAGTGGATCCAAAGAAGTCCATCGATCGCACACTTTATTCTTTAAAAAATCCACGGTACTTTCATGTGTGACACGGCAGAAAACTATGTCTTCCTTGAAACAAATGTTAACTAAACAACTTGATTCCATATCTTCTCCCCTGATAACATAAAAACATAAGAGGCCACAAATAGAACAATAAAATTCTCATCTAATAATGATTATTCTCCGTCTAAAAATAACGGAGAATAAATATCATCAGTTGGAACTAACTTATAATGATCATTCTCCGTCTAAAGTAAAACGGAGAATGTCATTCTCCGTCCTAATTAAGACGGAGAATGTCATTCTCCGTCCTAACTAAGACGGATAATGTCATTCTCCGTTCAAATTAAAACGGAGAATGTCATTCTCCGTCCTAATTAAGACGGAGAATGGCATTCTCCGTCCTAAAAACAAAACGGTTAATGATCTTTATAAGAAGTAATTGTCATTCTCCTTTAAAATATAACGGAGAATGCTATTCGCATAAAATAACAAGATTAAATATCTCACTAACATTTTCTAAGTTAATAATCTTCATAACAAAATCAAATTCAGCATAAATTATGAGATATACGAAGCTGATGGATGAATTTCTACAGATCTGAACTCTCACCTTGTTTTAAGATCTATAAAAAGACGGAGAAGAAGATCTTCTATCCACAATTGACCTAATCGCCGGAAACCACGAAGATGATGTTGATGATGATGATGATCGATGATGATGAAGGATGATCGACGTTCGACTGACGAAAACCACAGTGAACTACGAACGATTCTGCGATCTCTAATAAAGATTATATCAATGGATTTCAAATTTCTCGTGAAGAAGAAGAAGAATACGAATTTCTCAATCCAAATCTGAGTTTGCGAATTCATAATTATATATAGATGTCCAAATTTACGCGAAGGGGTATTTTTGGAATTATGATAATGGCAAATTTTGTAAATACATAGCAACTAGAGAGAATCTTGAAATATTTAACGTGTAAAAACTTAATTCTGGACATTTCATAAAAATAATCCAGCGGGTGGGCATTTCATAAAAGCCCACCCCGAAATTGGGCTTCTCAGCAATTTTCAGTTGTCCAAAATACAAAATTGTACATAAGGTGTTCTTCCCATAATATGATGAAATTCCAACCACCCCTTCCGTCCTAAATCATAAATCTCAATGAATAAAAAGAGAGCAAAATTGAGTTCCTAGAGATAGACACCAAGTCCCTCTCAATTTCCAATTTGTTCGTATTTTACTCAAATTAGAGCATTTTTAGAGTTTACCACATGGAATTTAATGGGATTCTAGATATTTAATATCATTCATCACAAAATATATTTTTTGAGAATATTTTTGTTCTTGGTCTTAACTAACCGAAATGGCCCACCTATATTTAGTTTCTATTACCATGTTTTATATAAAAAGTGGTATTTGTTACTAAGTTACTAAGGGGCTTTTTGGTTAGGAATATTTTAGCAAATGTCCTCGTTCAAAATATAGAAACTAGCATATACCTCCACTTTTTCAAAAAATAAATGTCACATTCCTTCGGAAATCAGTCAAAATTTTGATTAAATAGTGGGGGTTTATTTTAAAAATGTTATTTGTTCCATACAAAAAAAAATAGACATTTGCTAGTTTTTTTTTTAAAGTGCAGGTATATGTTAGTTTTAATAATTTGAATGGGAGCATTTGCTAAAATATCCCTTTTGGTTATTTGGAACATATATAAGTTGGAGAAGATAAACAACTCATGGATCCTACAAGTAAATTCCAACTATCTTGCCTTGAACCGTATACAAGGAATTTGAAGAACTTGATGCTTACGTGGGATGAAAACAAGTCCGTGCGGACAAAATTTATTGTCTTCCAAGTTATTTTTTGTTTTCTACCCAAAAAAAAAGTTAATTAAAGAGAGAATAGTAAATCAAAACATTGTTTTATCGACTATTTCTTACAACTACTTGAACGAAAATATCAAATCTAAGTAATTATTGAACTTTAAAACTTTATTTGTTTATCTATTACTGATTTCTGAAAAAATCTAATATCAATTTTATTTTCGTCCTTCTATTCTTTGTTGTGATTTGCTTGGTTCTTTTTATATTTGTAATGATAAGTACAAACATCAAGTACATAAAAAAAGGAAAGAAAAAGTTACATATTTGTTTTCTTATCCATGTGATGCTACTATTATTTTGCTTCCCTCTATTCTCCTCAAATATTTCCGCCTTATGATCTTGCAATACTTTTGGGACTTAGGACGGATATCCAACGAGAGTTGCTAACCTATTAAGTGGTTTCTTTAGACCACATGTATCAGTTACCTTGAGATACCAAAGAGTTATATGGAGATGTCGACTTTTAAGAAATTCTACCTAAGTCAAGGAATCATTTGATCAATAATATGACACTAGGGATCTACTTGGTAACGGTGTTTTTACCGGATGTTTTTTAACCGACTGTTTATGAAAATCCATATTTGTTACTTTTTGAGACACTGGTTGTGGTCGGCCCAACCCCCCCTCCCGTCCCGCCAAAACTGGTGTAATGTACTTTTAGGTGGCTTTATAAACACTCAAATCGATAGGCCTCGAGGGATTTTATTATTTTATTACATTTATACCCTCAACAAATAATATATATATAACTACTAATACGCTTTCCTATTTAATTTTGTTCGTAAAAAAACTTTCAAAAGCGCTCGTCAGTGAATTATCAAGCATGGATTGGACTGGTTTAAAAATCGATACTTAAAACCAACCAAAAGTGGACCGCTCATAACATGTACTATAAAAATACCTCATAACTGCTACCCCTACAATTGCCAAGCAGACCCTAGAGTAAAACTTAATGTACCCATTGCTAAAGGGAGGATTCGCAATGCTTTTAATGTAAAGAATTTGGTCACAACTTACACTAGTGTCCAAAGTAGGATTGCACGAAGGAAACAATACATGTGATTTGGAAAGCATTTGTGGAGGATGTTGACGTTGTAGATGATGACGAGGGCACGTTCATAGTCGAGCTGTACTTTTTTTTTTTTATAATCATGAGTGACTATCAATCGTTGTATGCTCATTTTATCCTTGTCTTCGTCTACCAATACTAGTACACCTTACAAATCATGTTATACGGCTAATTCATGTGTATCTTTCGATTTGCACAATTGCACGGGAATTTGATTGTGAATAATGATAACTATGATTTTGCAACATGTTATCTTAACATGTTGCATGGAGACTAGGCAATAATGGTCAAGACGACACTTGAGATCGCAAATGAGTACCATGTGTTGGGGACGTACCCGTTTTAACTTCTTTCGGAGATGAAACATGGAGCGTACGAGTTTGTTATTCTACAATATTTAGGGTTTGTCCAGTCTTCTTATTAATGAATTGACATTGTGTCATGAGCGTTCACTATCTCATGCTACAATTTCAACCAATGTTTCAGTTACCAGTTGCTTATCACAGTACAAACCGCCATGATTACGCCAGAGCACCGCCACGACTTTTCCTTGACATCTTTACCATGTTCAAGTGGAAGTGGAAATTTTCAAAGTTGAAAAGATTGACGGATAACCGTAATTGGAATATAGTTTAGCTTCTCCCCTATTATTTGTTGTTATTTTTATTTCAGATTAATTTATATTTGTTATAAATCATTTAGGATTTTCTTATCCTTAGGAACAAACATTCAAGGCCATATAAGCCTTTGTACCAGGACAACTAAGGGATGGTTGATAATTGATGATTAATCATCAACGACCAATCGTAATTTTAAGCCTACAACATCATCTTAATACACTTATTAGTCCGATTCGAAACAGAAGATAAAAACTAAGAAAGAACCGGACAGAACTGAACTGTGAGCATTAAAAATCCAACCAAACCTGACATAACACATAGTTTTTCGGTTTGGTTCGACTCCCATCCAGTTTTTGCACTCATAGCCAAAGCGGTGTACGTAGTTGTCCCAAAATTGAATTGATGTTTCAGAAAATTTTGATAAAAAAACAGTAAAAAAACAGGTGTTACCAAACTGATACTGGCCGCTTTTCGAAAAAATAAGCAGAAGCAGGCATGATAAGCAAAGCCAGACCCCAGCTATGAAACCTCAACCAAGGACCTCATCTGCTTCTCTGCCAAAACTCGATTCCAAAAGTTGCCGAGTGCTCGCCTCCCCCTCTCCAACAGCGCCGCCACCGCCAGCACAGCCCTCCACACCATGGCGGCGGAGGGATCCGACCCGAAATCGAAGGCGGAGAAGGAGATTTTAGGGTTCCTACAGAACAACGAGGAGATCGCCGACTCCCACCAGTTCGCCTCCGACGTCGGCATCGACCACTCCGAGATCGAAAGCGTCATCAAGTCCCTCTCCGGCTTCCAGTTCGTCGAGTCCAAGGTCAGGGACGCGGACACGGCGCCGCCGCTCCTGCTCCACTGTTCCGTGTCGGACACGGACACGGCGGATTTTTTTTTTTTTTTGGAGGGCGTTAGGTGCTTCCTAGATGTTAAAACCTAGATTGACTCTCTATATAAAACGACATGGACACGGCGCCCATTTTAGGGTTTCCGTGATTCCTGGATATTAAACCCCATGTTGTACGGACACGAGTACAGCACGACACAAATCTCTGACACTGACACGAGTACGAGATAACGCGATAGGAATCCGGCTGTAACACGGATCAGGGACCTTTCTAGCATATTCCGAAAGTGTCCGCATAGTATGTGATGGGTGTCAGACACAGATGGGGTGTAGACACGGCTTCCTACATATTAAAAACCATATATTGCACGGACACAGTAACAGAGATACAGCACGGTTTCAGGACATGCTAGTATATTCTGAAGTGACTGTTGTTGTTGGTGCTTTGTGGATGAAAACCCTACTTTTGTTCAGCAACACCCTATGGATTTAGATTGTTCTCTCTGTTTCAGGACATAAAGAAGGATAAATGGCTCCTCACGGAGGAAGGGAAGACATATGCCGCCAATGGCTCGCCGGAGTTCCAGGTCTTCATGGCCGTACCTGCCGATGGGATTGCCCGTCCCGAACTCGAGGTACTAAAAATTCTGTGTTGCACGGACATAAATGCCACACTATATGGACATTGCGACATGGAGAGGGCATTGATTGTGGAGTATCTGTTTTGTGGATGTGATTTTTGTTTTTTTCAGAAAAAAGTCGGTTCTCAGATTTTCAAGATTGGGTCATCGCAAGCAATTAAGAGCAACTGGGTGATGATTAAGAACAACTGGGTATCAAGAAACACACAGGTGATTGGTTACTCAGTTATGCTATATGATTATATTTCCGAGTTTTGCTTATGTTAAAGTTACTAGCTTGACATAGTTGTACATGAATCATTTTATGTAGCAAGAAAAAGTGCATGTGTTTTTACGTGGTAGCTCGTCTCTTTTGGAGATCCCAACCTCTCCTTGCATGCGGAATTGAGGAATTCAGGAATCGAGGAAGTAACTAATTAATAGGATAAGATATTTGGTCTGCTTCCTGGATTTCTGAATGCCTCAACTGAAGTTTCATGGATACACCTACCGAAGACCGTACCCATGTTGTGTCTGTCACAATATGTCCTTGACACTTTTGTTGAATATGACCCTCACATGTCTAGGTTTCAAATGGATGATAATTGAGAAACTAGAAAGTAACGTTATTTTTCGAAGCGGTTCTTTTCTAGAACTATTTGGAGCCTAGGGACAATAAATTAATGTATAAATTTAGATTCTATTAAGATCTAATATGAATAGTATGTATATAGATTATAGATATGCATTCATGTGTATAGATTACTGTGTCCATGTGTACCCTGACAGTTTTTTAAAGATGCCATATCCCGAATCCGTATCGTGTCCGCACCCGAATTCGTGCCCGTGCCAATGTAACCTAGGCCTCAACTAATTCTAACTAATGCTAGTTTGAAATCTAGGACCACTTTCTAATTTCAATGTCCTTTATTTTGGTATTTTGGGAATTAGGAGTTTTACTTCCCAATAAGAATCAACTTGGAATGTAGGAGGAATTAGTAGAACACAAAAAGATAATGAATAAGAAAGGTTGCCCGGAATTGAGCAGTAGAAATTTTTGGGCATGCCAGAATAGCGCTTGGCAAGACAAGAATTATCTTAAAAAGCTTTGTCGATCTTCTAAAATTATCACCCATGGAAAATAGGTTTTGCTTTACTTTAGCAAGTAATTTATCATTACTATTTTTTCTTTCTGGTATAAAAGAGACAATGAGGGATGGGTCCATTTATTGGACTACCAGATATGGAAATAGTCTGCTTGCTAGTTGGATGCAGCTATGCGGGGCAGTTTGAATTATCAAAAAGCCAAGTAACAGCATTTTCTTGGGTCTAAATCATCAAAATGTTGTTTCAATTAAATTAGATCTGGACATTTAGACTGCTCAATTATAAACTTAATTCAAGAGTTCTTATGTTGGTGTCTCAGTTTTGGATCTTTCCAAATATGACATTTTTTGATGGTACACTTCTGAATGCTTGGATGCTTTATTAGATAGAAGCAGAACATATTTCAAACTTGTTATTGTGATGTGACACGTGGTGTGCTATTTCTATTAACTATTATGGTCGTTTATATCTTTATAGGCGGTCCATGCAAAGGATGACGTCAAAGATCTGCTCAAGAAAATAGAAGATGGACAGGTGTGTTACTGTTCACCCTAGGTTTTAATTTGTTCAATGTGCTCTGTTTTTTGTTATGGTCTTTCTCTGAGCAGTTTTGTAGGCATGCTTCCCCTTTGTGACTGACATTTTTGCCCCTAGTATGCCTACACCCATACTTGATCGGCTTAATTGGTGGAAATATGAAGGATAGTTAATCAAAAGTAGATTTTTGTTGGATTTGATAGTCTTATACTATGTCCATATGTCTAGAGTTGCGAGTGATGATATTCTTGTTTGAAATTGTTTTGAATAATAAGAAAGAGGAGGAAACATAGTAACCGGAAGAAGATTGTTTTGACTGTAGACCAATTTTTTTTTACTTTTCTTCATATATTAGACCATCCAATATAAACTCAACAATTAGGGATTGTTTTTATTTATATACCATAACACCAACTTTTTTTTTGACTTGTTTTTAGATTTTTATTCTCTTGCACTTAGTTTTGCATGAGAAAACTTCGGAAGAGCAAGCATCATTCTCCATCTTAAAATTGGATCTTTGGGAGAAGGAAGAAGCTATCCTAGTTAGATTTTAATAGGTTTGAACAGGGTGTGCAATTTCCAAAACATTGAAGGGAACGAAGAGTTGAAGAACAATTAGGCCTGTGTTTTAAAAGACGCGAAGTGCATGACTGCGTGGGCTTCAACGAAACATGGCTTATATTTTTAGATTTTTTAATAATATAGTTTCAAATAAACATACTCGTATTAATATTATGTCTAATCAATTCTCAACACCGTTAAAGTGGTAAAAAGTTCAGTACATAAAATCATAAAGAACAACTAATGATTAACCATTATTAGAACTCAAAACAAACTATCACAATTCACAATTTCATTTAAGAAATTGACAACCCTAAATCATCATCCATGTTATCATCTCCATCATCAACACTACCGACGTACATCCATGTTATCATCTCCATCGTCAAATCTACCGACGTATCTTTATCTTTCATCATCATCAACTGTAATACAAGACCTATTAGTTACAATAGAAAGATCAGTTTGATTAGTGTGGTACATTTGATAGTTTTTTTATTCTAGGATGTGGTTGGTGACTATTTTTAATCATGATATTCTCTTGATTGACTTTGATTACATTAAAAGTTGTGGTAGAAATCTATCTATTAATTAAATAAAAAGATTAGTTAAATTATTATATAAATGCTAAAATACTAAAAATATCTATTTTAGAAAATAAAAAACAAAAACAAAAAAAAGAATAAACACTATGGTAATAAGCCTCGTGCATTTCATGTGCCCATGAAAAATTAGCCATGAGACCCACGAGACGCGAGCGCCAAAACTAGGCATGATACGCACTATGTACATGCCTAGAAGAGCCTCGAGCCTCGGGCAGGCCGTGGCGCTAGCGTCACGAGCTTTCTAAAACACTGGGCCTGGGGCCATATGCAATATTTACCTGATAATTAAGTATTTCTATAGTATGTCATATTATTAGATAAATAGTACTGACCCAGCAAGGAAAACATCTCAAGCCTGAACCCTGCCCGGGTTAATTTTGGTTTCAAAACTTGAGCCCAAGCCCGGACTAATCATTATAAGGCTGAAGCTTGCTCCAAGAGGATGCAATGATGGTCCCGGTTGTTGGAGTGCCTCACATCAGTTGAGTTGATATGAGGAGGTGAAGCAAAATTTAGTCCCACAATGGATAGAATGGTATTTGTTGAAGCGATTATATATTCCTTTGGTCCTTGGCTTAATAAGGGTTCCCTTTAGTCATGAGTTGTTCTTTATATCGTACCCCGAGTCAGGTTTTTCTTTGTTGTGTGGTCCATTGTCCCAACAAATGGTATCAGAGCTCATGGTTCGCTTGGGACTATTGGATGCTTTTAATGTTCCATACTTGTTTAGCAAATGATTGTCACAATCATTTGGTTTGTCCTTGTCCGTTACTTCCTTGTTACTGGTTGTGTAATGAGCCCAAGGGTTGGGCCTTGCTACACACGTCTGTTACAAGCAAGGTTCGCAATATTGGTATTGGAATCGGTATCGGACACTTCATATGAGTATTGGTATCGGCAATATCACAGTTTCGGATTAGAGTATCGGAAAGCAAAGAATTATATAGAAAAAAATATTTTATACATTTAGGTATAATTTTAAGTATTTTCTATGTTGTTTCTTAGTAGTTTTGAAATTGAATGAAATAATACCCATCCTTGCTTGTTGGTTTACTTGCGATAAATAAGTTTTCTTCATTTACATGTTTCTACAATCTTACTATGCTTTTACACCCTTGTTGATTGGTCTTTTTCGTTAATTTTTTTCTACCGAATTGACTGAAAAATAGATCCCCAACATTGGTATCGGTCATATCGGTAGCGGTTGATATCGGACCGGGACATGCCAAAACATATCGGTATCAAAAGTATCATTGTCGGCCGATACTGCAAACTATGGTTACAAGTATAGTTTGTTGGGCATCTGTTGAGACTCTCTCCATTTGGTGCGGGTCGGGTTCGAGTAAATGCGAGCCAAGCTGGAGATTGTTGTAGTGTTTCTCATCTCATCCATTGGGTTGATGGTAGGTGGCTTGAGCAAAATTTAGTCGCATGTTGGATAGAATGGGATATGTTGAGGCATTAATAAATGCGAGTAAATGTTCTATTTTTCCTTCATAACACTAAAGCTTATAATTAAGTAGCTGTACTTTTTAGATGGGTATAAAGTTTGTCCTTGCTAATATCTTTGTACTTGAATATGATCAGTTGATTTCACTCTCTTGGCATGATGGTAATAAGGCAATGGTTGGTCATTGATGACAACATAGTGACATACACATCTACAAGTAGATCAGTATTCGGGTTTCTTGTTTGATGTCTTGTAGATAATTCAACTTTGTTTGATGTCTTCAATATTGTGATTTTTTCCCTTGTATGCACATGCACAAGGCCACACCCACACCCACACCCACACCCAAATTAAGAAGACATTATTTCCAGACATCATAAGATGCTGCTGAATTAGTTTTAAAATTTATTTATGTATCTTTACCATTTTCTCGTGTTACTTGGTGCTAACACAGGTGGTGGATGATAAGGATGTTACAATGCTGAAAAAGAGAAAGCTCGTTGTCCTTCAGTAACCATCTCTTGCCTTTCCTTTATTTATTTATTTATTACTATGAACTTCATCATTCTATGTTTTTGTGTGATTGTGATTTTCTATTGTTGATCACCTGTTCATATTTTTCAACTCATTATTATAATGATTATGCATCCGTTGAGATTAACCCACCCTTTCCCTCTTTTTTCCATGTTTATACAGGACCTCAAAGGGTTACTCGTTGAGAAAAGGTCCCAACTATGCTCCAGAGAGAAAAAGGCTTGCAACTGATCTAACTCGAGAACATCTTCTTGGGTATTCCACAATATAATCTCTTATATACCAAACGACTGATATTGCATGTTGTGGTACATCATCCATGAGATTATCCTGTCCTGTAATATCACATTTGTTGTGTGTATCCGGTTTTTGGCACTATTGGCAATGATAAGTAATAACCTCATAGTTACCAAATTACTTGCACATTCATACACAATGTGGATAATTTTTTTGCTCTAGATGTTTGACAATAAATCACTATACTCTCATAATGTACATAAATTTGAATTTTAACATTGTATGTTACCATACATGATCATCTTCTCTTGTTTGAAGTTTTTACATGATTTTCAGGGATGAGTGGAAGAATTTATACTTCAAAGACTATAATCTGAATGCAAAACAGCCGATCCAAAGTGGCTACCTACATCCTTTACTCGAGGCATGATTTAACTAGTTGCCCTTCTTGTATTATTATTTTATACATTTTTATTCTCCTGAATGATTATTTTATAATTTC
This sequence comes from Iris pallida, assembly GCA_029216955.1. Taxonomy (NCBI): domain Eukaryota; kingdom Viridiplantae; phylum Streptophyta; class Magnoliopsida; order Asparagales; family Iridaceae; genus Iris; species Iris pallida. The sequence continues at coordinate 2,364,277 of JANAVB010034620.1, read as the reverse complement.
AACACTAGGTACCACCCTTATGTGGCTTTTGGTTTTTGTCTTTGCAGTTTCCAAGAATTTCATTTTTTTGTTGACGATGACTTACTACTAAACAAGTAAATATATTTTCTGGCACAAAGGATTCCACTTGCGACTATAAGCCCGAAAAAGGGAAATGACAAGGATCTTAAGAAAAAGAGAGATTACCTTATAGCGTTGCTCTTTAGTTTTAATACCTTCCTTATGCCTTTAAGTGAAATATGAATATAAAAATTGGCCACTTTGTAAGTTAAACTTCTCACTGAAATGAGCAATGGGAGGTACTTCCTGTCTACAAAAAACCTGGATCTTAAATAGCAACTTTAAAGACTCTACATTCTAGCACACTGCAAGTGCTGGTGCTGGTATCATCTCTGTCTTTTATTGGTTTAGAACTCCTTTTAGGAGCTTATGTAGATATCCCTTTCTTAAGAAAGTCAATTATATATACGTGAAGTTTTATTCAAAAGGTTTCCCACACTGTTTTAGATAGCGTGCCTGAGGCTCCATGGGCAACCTTGCGCCTCAACCAGGCCCAACAAAAGTCCACTAGGCATGCGTCTCGGCCCAAGGTGCAAGGCCCATGTGGCACATGCCTGTATAAAATGGAGCCCCACCAACAAAGACCCTCCTTGATCCGGCCCAATTCGATATTAATCATCATCCGAGCTTCTCCCGCCAGAATGGGGTCGGCTATACAGCATAATAAAGCTCCATACAAGATTTGACTTGTTGACCTGATGTCAACCCTCTATGTTGGTGCTAAATTCCTAGCCAAGGTAGCATGAGCATAGAAGGGTAATGTCATAAAACATAGGTGGCTACTTGTCATGTAGGTAAACTTACCTTTTGTATTGCAGTTTAAGCTCGTGCAACTACGGAACACCCTCCAAGTTTCCTAGACTATAAAGAGACTAAACAAAATGGTAAGATGATACAATTTTCTATCGAGAATTACGTTCATCTATATGACACATTACACCCAAGAGTGAAGGAATGCCAATCCCAACCGACCCGACCTTATATTAAGTAAAAATACCCTAACCCTCTCACGAATCGTATTCACTCTCTCTCTCTCTCTTTGTCCATTGTATAGACCTCCTATTCATAGTTATCAAATTCAGACTGGAACGCCGGTCAGATTTGAAAACCGGTGACTCAGTGGCTGATCTTAGGGATGAGCGTTCGGTTTATTCGGTTTCAACCCGACCGGAATAGTCAAAACCGAATAAACCGAAATTGTAAAAATTCAAAACCGAAACCGAACAGAAATAAGCAAAAAACCAAACCGAATAATCAATTTCGGTTTGTTCGGTTGGAATGTTTCTATTGTTTAATGGATCGGGTCGAAAGTTGGGATCGTGGATCAATTGTATTAAAAATATTAAAAATTATAATTTTTATACACATTTGTTGTATTTCAAAATTGCGTCCAAAGTTGGACTAGTTGTTAAATTATCAAAATTGGACTTCAAAACATATACATAAAATTGTTGTTTTCAAAATATAGACATTTTTAATCATAGAACATGCATAAAATTGAGAAAATTTACATAATTGTATAAGTCTTATTCGGCTTTCGGTTTTGGACCAAAACTTAAAACCGAAACCGAATAAGGAATTTTAGTTACGGTTTTTGGTCCAATACCGAATAATGCTCACCCTACCTGATCTGGTTTGGTTGTCCAATTAGACCACTTAGACATTGAACCGGTCAAGAGACCCGGTCAAGAACCGGTTGAACTGGCCGTGTTTAATAGAATCCGTGCAACCCAGTTCAGTGAAGGAAATAATTAATTATCTGGTTTAAGGCTACTTTGGCTGGGTCTTAAGACCTTGGGCCTTCAACAAATAATTTACAATGTGCTCTCAAACATCTTTCTACATCTGATGTGGGGCTATTGTTCCAATATAGATAATATGATGTTCCAATATACATCCGATTTGCTATGTCTTTGTAACATTGTTGCAAGTCTACATACATACAATTTTAATTGTGTATATCCATTCCGATCTTTGACCCGCCGGTCGGACTAGTGACCCGGAGCCTTGTCCGAGTCAGTGTCTGGTGTGGGTCTGATAACTATGCTGTTATCTCTCTCCCTCTCTGTTGGAGGCTTGGACCCAGCTGCCGCCTCCAAGTCTCTTCTCTCACAAGAAATCAGGTATGTATTTAGTTTTTATTTCTGATTGTTTTTTGTTTCTTTTTTTGAATCAATGTTTTAAAAACTGGTTCAAACCGTCCGCTTAACCGGTTGGGCCGGGACCCGGTGGCTTTTCTGGTTTGGTTCAACTAGTTGAACTCCCCGAATCGGACCGCTTGAACTGTTCGACCCGGTCGCGGTTCAAACCGGTTGGTTCACCAAAAAAACACTGAATTATATTTGAAAAAAGTTCGTGGGTGTGAAGCATGAAACCTATCATCGCAAGAATGGTGAACCAAGATCCTAACAATCAATGTTGCAAACAACAATCCTAACATCGATTTGCAAAAAACCTATCATCGCTTGAACTTTTTTTTTTAATGTTAATTTGCTGTTTTTTTTGTTATTTACTGTTTTTTTGTTTCACTTTTTTTGTACTTTCCCATTAGCCCATGAAAGCCTCTATCTTCCAAACAGTATTAATTGCACAATAGTGTTATTTTGACGGTGCTCTATTTAATAGGCTTCTTTCCAGTTGCTTGATTACTCTTTTCTGTATGGTGTGTGATTATTTTCCAAACGTACATGGATATCTGCTACTATTGGTTGGAAGGTGGGATTAGATCATTAGAGTACCGGATAGCTATTCTTGGCTTGTGGATGATAATGAATGCATTGTTGCAAAATATTGGAGTTTTCTCAAACTTATTTTGTTGATGAGTTACGACAAACAAATTTGGAAAAATATGCAAGAAGTATAGTAATGTTATCCGGATGAAACACTAAAAGTTATGGTACCTGGAATGAAATTAGAACATGGAACACCACATGGTTTAAAAGATGTTACTATAGGGGTAGGCATTCTTCAGAATGCCTCTGCGTGATGATCAATGTTGTAAAAATCGGCCTAGTTGGCTGACTAGTCGGCCTCAGCCACCCCGCCTAGGATTTGGGGAAAGTTGGCAAAAAAACCAAAAATTTCCAAAAATGGCCGGAAAATCGATAATGTGGCCGCCTAGTTGGCCGACTAGTGATGGATTTTGAAAACATTTGAAAAAAGCATGGGTACACACCCGGCCCGGAAATCCAAATCCATTCGAACCCTTAAAATCCCCGGGCAACATCCAAAAATCAAACAAAAAAATTTACCCGGACGTCGACCGAGCAAACGTAATACTTTGATGACATATTGCATATATATCATTTTTTCACACACACACACACACATATAATCCGATTAATAGTTTTGAGTTTTTTTAATTAAAAATATATATATGCAATATGCCTATATATATATATATATATATATATATATATATAGGGGAGCCCCGCCAAAGCCCCGCCCCCTGCACCATAGGATCGTGGGCCCGCTCGATCCAACAGTCGAGGGTGACGGGGCTCCCGATACGAAACGTGTGTGTGTATATATATATATATATATATATGTATATATATATATATATGTATATATATATATATATAGGCAGCCTGCTTGGGGCCCGCGCGTGCCCGCTTAACTCCAAAAGATTAATCTGATTAGTCTTCGACTAGTCCCCGATTAATCCCTAGTCCCTGCGAATTGACTAGTGGCCGACTAGCGATTTTTACAACCTTGGTGATGATAGCAAGGATTCAAACGTACATATATAATATACACACTAAATTTTGGAAGAAGCAATTTCACCTTATGGTATATAAGTATTTTTTTAATTCAATTTACAACTATAGGGGTTTAGGATCTAGAAGGACAGTGTGTTTCTCCTTTTCTTTCCTTTGAATATTCAGATTGCTACCGTTTACCAATGCTGAACGAAAGCCTTCCATTTTTTTGGGACGGACGTTTCAAAAAGAAAATAAAACCCGTTCTGTGTTCTGGGAACTCTGGACATCTATGTAAAATCTGTAACCCTACGAGGCTACTGATTAAATTTAATATTGAGAATTTTCCATGATGCTTCATTGCTGGATAACTTTGAAACTAAGCATTTTTATGAAGAATTGATTTTGCGCTCTAGCTGAACATTGATTTAATTCCTCGATACCACTTAATCATTTATCTGAAGAATTGATTTTCCGCACTAGCTGAACATTGATTTAATTCCTGGATACCACTTTTAGGCAACTTAGAGTTCAAATTCGTGCTTGAAGGAATTTATAAACAAAGTTAAAAAAACATGAACAATTAAGTAAGTGTAAGTTATCCAACAAATGCTATTAGTTACTAATCTACACAATATGCACTATAGATGTTTTTCTTTTTGATTAACAACTTATACAAGATAACAAAATCTCAAAGGTAGAAATCATAAATAAAAGATCAATAAGTTGACACGTAATTTCATAAAACTTGAGACAAATATTTAGAAAGCTAAAAGGTTTAGGGTAAGTCAATCTAGACTTCATATTTTGGATAAGAAATGATGTCTTATAGCCAGGAAAGTTGGAGTCTTGCTAGAACTGTGTGTGCAAGAAACATTCTCGATCACGAGAGTCTGTTAGGAGCAAGACTTCAGAATTAGGATAGATGGAAGGATGATGATTGTTGCCGTGTGGGGGGGGGGGGGGGGGGGGGGGGTGGTGTGTGTGTGGAGGGGACTAGAATTGGAAGAAACCAAGATGAATGATAAACAAGAGAGACTCTCTCTCTCAGTTTCTGTCATTATCCATTTTGACCTGTATCTTGGTGACAATTCCTAGGTAGACATGTTTTACATCAGGAAATGTGCATGCATTACTTTCTTCAGTCACTTTTCTGCATCTCTTTTAGTTTTAAATGGATCAGGCCCCTTGAGCTTGTAGTTAGGATTTCTCTTTCCATCGCTTTTCCTATTTTTGCACCTCGTGATGTTTAATATTTTGTTTCAGGTGCGCAAAGCTATTCAGGAGATATTTATTCAGATGGGGTATTAAATATATACAACAATATGTGATTTCATAAAAAGTTATCTATGTTGGTTGTAATCATGAAGGTTCGTTCTTGTTGCAGTTTTGAGGAGATGCCAACAAATAACTTTGTCGAAAGCAGGTAACCATACTTTTCCTCATGTGAATGTGTTTTAAATCATGTAAATCATGTTATGATAGGTAAGCATTAAAAGTTGTTTTCAAGTAGTTGTTAGTTGTTGAGAGCTTGCTCTACTTGTAGGAATTTCGTCAAACAACTGTAAAGTGGTTGTGCGCAACTGATCACTTTAGTTTAATGAGTGAATTGGGTAGAAATTGAACACGCATTCACATAAAAGTTGCCACAACTATCTTGTTATTTTTGGGTATGATAGGAAAACCTTGTAAGGTTTCATTTTATTTAGGAAACACTTGTGACGTTACTTTTGGTTTAAAGGAATCACAGCCTTTTGTTTCATTTTAATAATATTATTTTCCTTGTCGATTTTCAAATTTCTTCTAATTGGTTCTTGTCGGTTTTTGTTTTATTTTAGTAGTTGAATGTCAAGCTAAGATACTTAATATAAGACGTTCAGACTTCAACCTACCATGTAAGATCATGTTACGATGATTTCTATTTCTTTATCTACATGTGAATAAATTCCTTTATCTACAAGTGAATCAACATGCTTTCTAAGTGTAATCTCGTACTCAGTAGCTTGTTTCGCTCCCTCAATCTCGCTACTTGACCGACTCTTCTCGATTTCCTCTCCTTACTCAACCTGTACCCTTCCTTCGCTTTACTTATTCAAGCGATCTCTCTTACCTTGAATCTTGTGGTTTCGCATTCAAATGCGGCATATCCAAATTCTAACCATTAAGGACTTTGGGTTCCACTTTTGAAATGAAACTCTATAATTATGAAATTATCGGATTAGAAATCTGATTATTGATTATGATTGAGATTTAGTGCTGATGGCGATAATGGTTCTTGAGAGGAGGCAGACTGGTGAAGGAACCACAAAGAGGGAGCCCGAGGAAAAAATAAAAATAAAAATACGAGTTTTTTGTTGAAACATAGGTGTCACCTACCTTGTCACATCCCGACGCACGGGCCCGCCATGACATGATGGTGTGCATCACCACTTGGCCTACTTGCCAAAATAATTAATGATTAATCTGGATGTAGACATGAGACTAAGAATTTATATATAAACTAATCAAACTCTCCATCTTTTATCCATTGTTATCTCTTATTCGATTTGGGACTAGCACTTGGGATTTCGTAATGTCCCCACTTTAGGAGGCAATCCGTGTTCTAAATAGTGGCCGCGTAGCCCATCTAGGCGGTCTCTCTCCGCAACGCTTTTTGGTAGGCGGTGGAGTAGGCGGCCAACGGAGTTTGGCGGCATAGGCGGAGGTGAGGCGGCGTAGGCGGGCGCCTAGGCGGAGCAATACCTAACAAGATATTTTGGCCAAAAAAGCTCTGTAAGCATTATGGGCCTATGGTTCACTTTTACTAAACTAAAACTTTATAAATCTTCGTTCTATAACTTAGTTACGCATGGAACACCCTTAAAATATGCGTATTATGCAAAAATGGGTGGTAAAATAGTAAAAAAATGTTTAAAATGTATCGACCGCCTAGGCAGCCTAGGCGGTAGGCGGACTCTCTCCGCCGCGCACCCGTCTACCGTCGTTTAAAACCTTGGAGGCAATGTCCTCGTTGCAACTATAGTTTGCAATATCGGCTGACAGCCGATACTATATGACCGACGTTGACACAATTTGGCAGGTCTCCATCCGGTACCAACCGCTACCGTCGTCGGAGATCTATCTCCGAGTTAATTCGGCGAAGAAAATTGAACGGAAAAGACCAATCAACAATTGTGTAAAAGCATAGTAAAGTTGTAAAAGCATATAAATGAAGAGAATTTATTTATTATAGGTAAAGCAGTCAACAAGGGTGACTATTATTTCATTCAATTTCAAAACTACTAAAAATAACACAATAAATACTTATGCCTAAATGTATACAAATATTGTTTATAAGTTTTTTTTACAATTTATTTATAGTTATTTACTTTTTGATACCAAAATATCCGATACTTCGAATTGAAACTGCATATACTGTCAATGTCGCCGATCCCGACACCCATAGGAAGGGTTTGATACCCAAAAAACCGATACTTTGATCCGAAACAACAGATATTGCCTATGCCGCCAATCCTGGTACTCATAGGAAGGGTATGACACCGATTCCGCTACAGATACTGCGAACCTTGGTTGCAACATGCGCAAATTCCCCAATCTCACCCTAGTGGTACACGAATCCACTAGATAGCTCTGATACCATATGTCACGTCCCGACCCATGGTCCGCTTGGACATGATCCATATACGGGCCTCATTGTGCATTACACTTGGCCTACTTGTCAAAATGGTTAACCCAAAGTCAAAACATTTGTGTGTGTGTGAGTCTATATATATATATATATATATATATATATATATATATATAGCGAGAGAGAGAGAGAGAGAGAGAGAGAGAGCCTTTATGCCAACATTTTGAGATACCCTAACTTAATGAGATATAAAATCACATAACAACATTTTGATTCTTTTGGGATATATATGGTTGTGCATTGTGTTGTGACTTGTGAACAAATAATGATTCATGGATCTTTCCTAAAATCGAGTAGATGCTGTGGGATTCACGTGATGTGCCCTTATTTTGTGAAATCTGGTTGCGTTCTTTTTGTCCTTTCTCCATATGTCATGTCATGTGGTGTCACTATCATCGTTTATCATATGGTTATATGTATTCTCCATGTGAGCATTTTTTACTTACTGTTTCTACCGGTGCAGTAGCTGATTTTCATTTTTCTGATATGAAAAAGGATGTTATATTTCTGGCTGATTTGGTTAATAGTATGTCAGATTCTTACTTTCCATACCAATTTCTAGCTGCGTTGGTTATGCATGTTGTTCTAATTTCTCAAATGTTGTCTATTTATAGCTTGTAAATATATGATGGTTTTATTGATGATCGATTCAAAATTTCTCTGTAGTTTTTGGAATTTCGACGCATTATTTCAACCACAACAGCACCCTGCTCGTGATTCACATGATACATTCTTTCTTAAAGGTCTGTTGCGTATTATCAATGTAAAAACTGATCTTGCTTTTTTCTTCTTACATAACATGATAAATTGGTTCTGGTTTGCAGTTCCTTCTACTACCAGGAGATTACCTGAAGATTATGTTGAGAAAGTAAAGCAGGTTCATGAAAGTGGTGGTTATGGGTCTAAAGGGTATGCTACTCTATTGAATAATTTAATGCCTGAAAACCATTTCCTGACAAGCTCTTGTTAACAGATATAGATATAACTGGAAAAGGGGTGAAGCAGACAAAAATCTGCTTCGAACTCACACAACTGCTGTTTCGACAAGAATGCTTTACCTTCTTGCACGAAAGGTGTGCTACTCATCAGTCTGTGGTTACTGAATATTGCTTTTGTGGATAAGCTTTGTTATCCTTTTCTTTCTCTTATTTATGTATGTTACTACTTATTGGTTGTTTTCAAAAAGTTGCTATACACAAAACATGAAGTTATTTTTATGAGGCTTTTCGTTTTGGAAAGCAAATTATTTTTTTTAAAAAAATCTGGAAAAATAATGTTTTTTCTTGTTAGATTTAAATGGAATCATTTTCCACTTGCAATAGATACTCTTGTTTATTTGCTTGCCTTTATATATAGCACAACCGCAATAAATAGTTTGAATAATATTAATATGAATGAATTTTGTGAATATATACACAACGTACAACATCGACAATGGTAGTGTTAGAGTTTATATATAAGGAATCTTATCGTTACACTAACATTGTCAATCTTCGGTACAATTGAATCATTGTGCTGACACTATGTTCCCCGTTTTCTACCGTTTTCGTTCAATTTTTCACTGCTGAATTGATCGAGAAAGGACTCCAATGTCAGTATCAGTTAGTCACGGTACCGGTCGGTAGCGGATTGTGACATGCCAAAACCGATATGTATCGGCTGTATCATATCGGTATCGGCCAAGACCATGAATTATGGTTCAATGTCAGACTTGTTCTGGAACTGCTCTGTGTTGATATGTTCAATGTCAGACTTGTTCGCAGCAAAACAGAGAAGCTTCAGAGACACTAGGGTGGGGAGGATTGATGAATCTATTGGATCCTTGCATAAGGTCACACATGTTTGCGTCCCTGATTGAAGCTTAGAAGCCATAAACTCCTAGGAGGCCAACAAATCATAGTAAGAACCTTGAATCGGCGGTTCTTACTTGGGATCTCGTTTCCCTGGCGAGGGGATCTCGTTTCCTCTGCGACCAGGAGCGCATTTCTCCGGCAACATGAACGCTTTCTATAACAGAACCAAATTTTTTAAAAAGGACATAAATTTTGAAAAGAAAGTGGAGAATTTTTAATACACGTTTATTAAAGTAACAAAAACCAAGGATGTTACCTTGACATCATAAAAATCACAATGCGAATGATGTTTCTGTAACTTTGAACTGAACTTTATAAATTATAATAAATATTAAGATATCTTTAAATTTTGATAATAATAGTTAATAAACATAAAAAATGTATGTAGTGCACGCTTCCAACTTTATACTCTTCTAAGTACTTGCGATCTCCCGTTCCCGCCCCTCGTTCCCGCGTATGGCTTCTAAGGGCTGAAGCGGGTCACGACCTCCCTTGGTTCAAGCTTCTCGAACCTAGACGTACTTTTTAGTATCTATGCACGTAGCAGATATTATTCTTCACTTTTCTTCCTTTAGTAGGCAAAGTGAGATTGTGGCTGGACACAGATTCATGAGTTTTGAATGGAGACGGAAAGTACCATTTGGGTAATTAGTCTTTCCATGCTGATGAAATAGGGTTATTTATCAATATTATGTTGATTTTGAGTTATAGAATAGTTCTTTCAAGTATTGTTGGTGGCTAGGAGAGGAATAAGATATTGATTCTATTGAAGGAAGGGTGTGTCAAGATGGTTGCCTAGGTGGACTTTTAAGTGGGGCGGCCCCTCTCGCATTGTTCTAAATGGCGGTCGAGGCGACCATCCAGGAACTGTGCGGCCGGTCTCCGCACCCTTTTGCCGTAGGCGGCGAAGTAGGCAGCCAGCGGAGGTGAGGCGGCGTAGGCGAGCACCTAGGCGGAGCAATACCTGACTGTATGTTTTGGCAAAACAGTGTTGCAAGCATTAAAATAAGTGAGAGAAGGCAAGATAGGGAGACTAGAAAAATTTAATTAGGGAGTTATTTAATTACTCACTTAAAATGAGTGAGAGAATTAATAAGAGAATCAACTACTGTAGAGTGAGAGTTAACAAGACAATTAATTACATGCTGAGAGAGATTATTACTGCCACCCTCTTCTCTCACTTCTTCGGAAATTGAATCCTTTGGAAACATAAAAACACATAGGAAGACTACATCTATGGTGTTTATTAACTAATTCTCATAGGATGCTACAAAATTAAATTATAGACAAAATAGTTGTTAAAAATACTAGTAATTAGTTTAAGTTTGATGGTTTCAAACGAAATTTTGTAAAAATGCGCCTTGATTCAAAAAGGCGGCCGCCATGCGTCGTGCCTTGCACCGAGGTGCCAATAGACATTTGCGCCTTTGTGCGCCTTGCACCATTAATTACTATGGATGATCCTGCCTACGAGATGACAATGATGAACCTACATATGATAGCTGTGGTGAGCCTATATATGATAACAATGATGAACCTATATAATATATATGATAGTTGTGGTGAGCCTATATATGAAGAAGAAGATCGTGTCAGAGGATGGCGAAAGGCACACAACTACGGACGTTCACAGTCCAACGAGATCTTCTCACATAACGCATCCAGGAGCTGGAGGATGCTCGAGCTAATGACACAAGTTGTGAGTCACTTGTGGCTACTCCGCATATTATATTCAGAGATGCAAATAATCTTGTTGGATTATTGCCTATTACTGAGGAGGATGTGAATTTTTGAAAATAGTCCAACGAGATCTTCTCACATAACACATCCAGGAGCTGGAGGATTCTCTAGCTAATGACACAAGTTGTGAATTTCCATACGACTGTAACTTAATTTGGTACTGTATGAACTATGAAGTTATTTAGGTGCATGGTGTTTGAGGGCTGTTCATATTGGTATATAGACCTACATGATAGAATTGAGATTATACTGACTAGGGGCAGTGGTATAGTTTGGTTCTAATCTCCAAACTGGACTTCTGCCTCTTTCTTTTCCTACTTTCTTTTCTTGTCTACTAGGCTTTTTATCATAGCAGATTATTCGCATTGGCAATTGTACTTTTTGGATACTTTGACTTCTTTCTGCCACCTTGTTTTGGGTCAGAGTTGGTTGTTAGCAACATATCTGACTTTTGTCTTGTTGCATAGATGCCTTTTCTTGATTCACACAACACTAGGAAATATCCGTTTTCAGGCCAGGTTCCCTAGCTCGGTTAGTGTTTTTGGTCAAAACTGAGCCGTATATTTGTTTTCAATTCATCTGTCCTCTTTTCTATGTTGCTGGCTTCGTTCTTTTATTACAATCCTAAACTATCAGTTTCATGTTTGCTAACTGTTTTCCTCCCCAGGAGATGTCAAGCCAAACCCTATATAGAAACTACAGTATTATGCACTTTTACCTTTAGGTTCTAGAGCTCCTAGTATTTTCCTATTACACTGTATGTTCTCGTATCCTATGGTTTTATTTTGTGTTGTATTAAGATCTGGACAGCCCCATGGATGTGTATCTAGTACTTGTTATTTTAAAGGTATAACCATAGAGGATATCTTTGTCTAGCCTGCTAAGTGGACTAGTTGTTTCCCTCTTTTTGCTTTCTAATCTTTTTCTCCCTTCAGAGTGTTTCAAAAAAATGCAAGGGAAGAGAAATGGAGATATAATTCCATTTGAGAAAGTGTGGCAATAGCTTTCTTTTCTTAGCGAGTGGCAATTTTTTGTGTGTGTTCTTGACCTTAGTTATTTGAATTGAAGCTGAAACTATGTTGTTTGATATTACAACAACAAAGCCTTTGTCCAAAATATCTGGGTCTGTCTGTTTGAACCATTTTCTTCCATTCAGCTCTGTTAAGGCCATATCCTCTGTAACAATAACAAAAAGCATATCCTTCTTTTAAACTTCAATCCATATTCGATATTATGTTGCACAAATTAACATGTGGATGTCAAAACATGTAGCGTACAATTAAATGTTGCTTCTCTCTCCACACACACACTGTGCAAGCGTTTAAACTGCCAGAATCTGGAGTATGCAATCTCACACTGTTGTAATGTTTCTCTTGCCCAATCTCCTGTGATAACCATTTCTCTTACATTTTTTATGTTGTATAATCTACACAAGAGGTAATAGTGGTAGGAAGTGTGTGTACCTATTTAATGCTTATACCGCTTCCAATATCATATTTGCAAGCGTCGGATGTTTGAGAATTTTTTTCACCATCACATTTTATGCATTTATATTGAAGGCTAAGCAACTTTCTGTTTGGAGAAACATGAGCGTGATCTTGCTACTTTAGTTATTTGCTTTACTTTGAGTTTGTTCTGTATGCTAATTGATGGTGTCTTATGTTTTTAAGCCTTTTAGCCCCAAGAGATATTTCTCTATAGATCGCGTCTTCCGCAATGAAGCTGTTGACCGAACTCACCTTGCAGAGTTCCATCAGATAGAAGGTGTGGTTTAATACCTCTCCCATGTTATTTTCTTCATTTGTTGCCTGGATTATTTTGAGTAATCTAAAGTATATCTTAAGATGTTAGTGAGTGTGTTAACAATGTCTCTGCTGTCAGGTCTTATCTGTGATAGAAAGCTCACCCTTGGTGACCTTCTTGGAGTACTGGACGATTTCTTTGCACAACTTGGTATGCTGTACTAGACTTTATTCTTCTATGAGATTTTTTTTTATAGGCCTCTGTTGCACTTGATCATAGATTCCAAGATCTCAGTTCATTTTGCCATCATCTAGTCATTTTGAGCAACTTCCAAGGCTCCAACTCCCACCAATTGACTCACTTTTGCTAAGTTCTTATCTCAACAATTAATTTTATCCTTAGGAAACGTTAAATCTTGAACTGTGGAACAGTAGATACCTGGCTCACTTCTATATAATTTTCTTTTTTCCTGTCCATGTGCCTATGGATTGCTGCATTCCCATGGGAGCGATTCGGAGTACAGGTTCTCATCCAACAAAGAAAAATTGCAGCTAGCAATTAATATGTGATCTTTATGCATAGTTTCTAGATTATTGAGCTTTAAAATTAAGAATATGGACATTTCTAGTTGCTTTAATTTATGAATTAGAACGGGAACCTTTCTTTCCTAGGCTTGAATATGGCGAAGAAGGAATATATCATGTTTTACGGTTTATGTACGAGTTGCAGTCAGTTAATGACATGGAAGCATAATATGTAAAGGGATTTATATTTGGACAATTATCTTTTGGGAAGTATTGTTATTTTCCAAAACTTCCTTAGTAGACGAAACATAAAATTGTTTTATAAGGATTTTAAGACACTATGGTTTGTAATTGAAAGTGGTGCTGGATAATTTTAAGAAGGGTTATATTCCTGGTTGGTACTTGATTACTTTATAACTTCCCTTTAGTTTGGAATTTTTGACTTCGGTGTAAAATATGTGTTTTTAAGTTTAACCTTGTGCATCCTCTTACTTTAGAGTTAGACTTTCACGAACATGGTTCTATTTGTTTGAATTTTCATGGACTGATTGCTATCTTGGCCAGTTTTCTATCAGTCCGTCCAACATGGAACAAACACTATAGGTGTTGCATCTCAAATATCAGCCAGAACTTAAAACAATGGTCTTGATGTCTCACATCACATGTATACTTCCAAAATTTCTCTTAGGACACTAAGATCTTAGTTATTGGATAGAAATGTGGGTGCATATGATATTTATACAGGCTCTATCAACGTTTCTTGAGATGTGTAGAAGTATATATAGTGGTTGTGAATATTGCACTACAGAAAACATGCAAAGAAGAGAAGGTAGGAACAGATTTTCATTTGGTTCTTCAGCTTGTATCATGTCTCACAAATGGAGGCAGTTATTGCAATTTTTACTATCCTCACACCTTACAGATGATGCATCTCCATGTATCAAATTTAATCATCTTTCCTCGTAGTCTTATTTAATGTCTCATTTAATACAGTGGTGTTCGAAGCTTTGTCAGTTGTTTGAGCCAAACTCTTGTTTATGTAGGCATGGGGAAGCTGCGATTCAAACCTGCTTATAATCCATACACTGAACCAAGCATGGAAATTTTCAGGTAGTTAAATCTTTTTTCCCTAGCCTTTTCCTATTCCTTTTCCGGATTTTCTTAGTTTGGTTTTCTTTCAGTTATCATGAAGGTTTGGAGAAATGGGTGGAGGTTGGAAATTCTGGCATGTTTAGGCCTGAAATGTTGCGAACAATGGGCTTACCGGAGGATGTATCAGTGATCGCATGGGGTCTTTCTTTAGAGAGGTATATAGAATTATTTACTAATAAAAAGTCGATGGCTTGGCAGAGTTAATATTCAGAATTTCTTCTTAATTGAAGCCATAAAAAGATTTTATCCTTTGTTGGATCAAAGACAAATTAGATTGATAACCAGGAAATCATATTTTACTATTATTTTCTGAAAATTTTTCTTTATGTAATATCTAACCTGACATACCTTTCCTGCTTGGACTAACACCTTAATTGAATGATAATTAAGTATATATAATAAGGATTGAAAATTTAGGAGCATAATATTTAGGTTAAAGACAATAAGGTTCACAGTATTGGTATCATAATCGGTATCGGACTATTCCTATGAGTTTTGGTATTGGCGATATCGGCGGTTTCGGATCGGAGTATTGGATTTTTTGGTATCGGAAAATAAATAATTATTAATAAATTAATAAATTATTTACATTTGAAAACATATACTTTATACATTTAGGCATAATTTTAAGTATTTTGAGTGTTATTTCTTGAATGTTTTGAAATTAAATGAAATAGTAGTCACCCTTACCGATTGGTTTACATAGAGTAAATTGATTTTCTTCTTTTACATACTTTTACAACCTTATTATGCTTTAAACCCTTGCTGATTTGTCTTTTTCGTTTAGTTTTCTTTTCCGAATTGACCGGAAAAGAGATCCCCAATGTCGGTATCGGTCAGTATCGGGTATTGGTCGGTATCAGATCGGGACATGCCAAACCGTATCGGATCGGTATCGGCCGATACTTTAAACCACCGTTAAACATATTTAACCTAGCAATTGATTACCTGATGTTGGGATGGCAAAAGAATACCCATATATGAGACTACTGGTAACCTTATTCAGCATGTTTCAAATCGTCGTCCTCTATATGCTGTGCATATTTATACCATTTAGAACTTTGGTTGGTTTTTCTACAATAGGTCAATGTTTCCGTTTCCATTATGCTACCATGAATAATGTCTAATATTGCTTTGTGATGTACGATTTTTCAATTCTAAATTTACATTTTTGGTAAACCAGGCCAACGATGATTTTATATGGGGTTGACAACATCCGTGATCTTTTCGGACCAAAGGTATGTGATCGTCTTTCTCAACATTGTCATAAAAGTAGGGCTTTCCTGATTTTGATTGTATCTTCGTCTCTTATAGGTGGATTTTAATCTTATAAAGGCAAGCCCCATATGCCGATTAGGTTTGGGGTTAAATTCTACTACTACATCAAACGATTGCTGGTAAGCGATTGCTTCGAATCATCAAAGTCAAGTGTAGTCTGGTGCTCGCAGTTTTGACAGCGAATATTGCTCGATTCATAGAAATACTCGATTACATTTAGTAAACTACAAGAGTTCAGTTTATTTAGTTTTCTTTTATTGGGAAACCTGTTGGGTTTGTAACACTAGTCTGTTGAATCTTTTTTTTTATCAGTTCTCGCATGTAAGCAATAGCAAATTGAATTGCAATTGTAGTACCTTGTTTGGAAATTCAGGAGAACCAATAGACCTGGGGAAAAAAATATGTTTTCTATCGACGAAGTTAAGACGGTGTAGTGTTCAAGTTGTCATTGAAATAATAATGAGAGGGGGAAACGTAGGAATGGCGTCTAATATAGATGGATCACGCTCATGTCTTCAGAATTTTAGCACCGGGAGAAATCACTCAACCAATAGCTATCGTTATGATCTTTTAAACACTGTACCTAGGGATGGCAACTTCCCCCGAACCCGACGGAGATCCGACTTTTTTTTTCCGACGGGGACGGATTTGGGGATATAGGAACGGGATGGGGGTGGGAATGGAGATTAAATAAAATTTTCGATCGTATTTGGGCCGAGTATGGGTATTGTACTTTCCGTCAAGGTAAATTTTCGATCCCGATTATTTATATGTGCAACACATTTGTTTGAGTTCATGTTCTATCTAGTACTAGATATAATTTTTATTAAATTAATGTTTTATCAACATGTCTTGTAAAATTTTTTTTGGGATGAAATAGTTTATACTATGCAAAAGAATTATTAACGGGGAGGCAGACGGGGACGAAAAAATTCAATCCCAAAAGTGTTAATGGGGAGGGTTGCGGGGATGGGGAGTACATTGTTAAATGAGGACGGGGATGAGGATAAAAGTTTAAACCCAACCGGGGATGGGGACGGGGATGGGGATTCGAATACTACTCGGGGATGAGGATGGGGTGTATGATCCCCGCCCCCGACCCGCCCCATTGCCATTCCTAACTGCAACAGTTGAAATAATTTGGATTGAGAACCGAACGAAATGAATAAGAGATTTGGTTTGATTTGAAAATTTTCGGTTCGGTTTTTATTTTGAAAATATTAAAAAAATTATTCACTTTTGGCTTCCGGTTTGGGTTCAAAATTTAAATCCGAAAAGACTTGTACAATTATTAAATATCTTCAATTTTATACATATTTTATGATTAAAATGTGTATATTTTGAAAACAAAAGATGTTTTAAAATCTAATTTTAATAATTTAACAAGTGGTCCAATTTTGGACCTACCTTTAAAATATAATAAATATATGTATAAAAATTATAATTTTTAATATAATTTAACCAAAATTTAACTTTGGACCTGATCACTTAAATAATAAAAACAGACCAATCAAACAAACCTAATAAACCAAATTGTTTATTGATTCGGTTTTGATTTTAAAATTTTAAAATTTTAATTTATCTGATTTTGGCAATTTTATCTGGATTGGAACCGAATAAATCGAACGATCGCACTACTTGAAACTAGTCTTGACCGACCATTTGCATTGCCCTCTCTATTGAGTTCATTGAGGTGTCGTAGCAGTTGGGACTGGTAAAGGGAGGTCCTGAATTGAAGTCCGCACCTAACGATGGGAGGCTACCAAGAAACTTTTTGGTGCTGGCTATAGGAATCCTCCTTTGTTTGCACAAAATAGATATTTTCATAGGAAGCATTAATGGAGAAATTGGATTGAAAGCACAAACTAAACTTAAATGTTTCCTATCGAATTCTCAAGAAATTGGATTGAAAAAGGTATGGACGTTTTCTTTTGTGTCATGCAAATTCAATACATTTTTATGATGCGAGCACAATTTCATTAATCTTTAATACTTTGTAGTAATATTTCCGTTTGAAAATCTAGAAGACCAGTCCCATCCCATCGACTAGGTGTGTGCATATTTCGACCAAATCGATCAAATCGAACCGGTTGGCTTTTAACCGAACTGATGGTCCGGTCGGATTGGTTCGACTTGACCATTTTAAAAATCGGCCGATTTGGTTCGGTTCACGGTTTGATCATTCCAAAAATCGCTTAAACCAAATAAAATCGAACATAGTTAGTAACAATCTAAAGTTAGGTTTATATAACTTATCCATCTCATGGTTTGTTAATTTTTCATCTTCGATTCATAGATCTATTAGGATTATAGTTTATTTTCGAGAATTATTTTGGATTTGTAGAAGAAATTTATTATGCAAGTGATTTAGTTAGAAAATTGTTTTCCACTTTGATATCTCATATAAACATCTTCCAAACAGGAGATGGTTAGGATTTATTTTTGTATAAATTTACTTTATGAACTACTTTTATATACTTGAAAAATCGATTAGCCGAACCAATCCAAACCGAATCAAGTCGGTCGGTTTCAAAACCGAACCGACCAATTGGTTGGTTTGGCTCGGTTGTGATTATTTTCAAACCGATTTTCGGTTCGACTTCGATTGTGACCAAATAGGTCGATCACTCCCAATTCAGTGGACCTTTCGATACAATCAAATAGATTGCCACAAGGGCGCCATATTCTAGGAGTCGAAACTATGTGATTGAATAAATCCTCTTCTATCTGTTGCGGATCGAGGGCTCATTCCCCTTCTTCAAACTACGATTCGTATTTTTCATATAAAAATCTCTGATCAACGATAGAACAAGACGGATGCACACCCCTAATCCCATCCCATGTAGCCAATATTTATTACAGCTACCAATTTCCTTAATTACCAGATTAATATAAATCAAAGTGGGCCCAACCCCCTAAAAATAAAAAAGTCCTCGTCAACACGTAATTTTAAACACTCGAACAAACGCACGAAATTCCCTTTAAACCCCAAACCGTCACGTGCCGGTCCCGTAGCCCAATTATCGTCCGTTTTATTAAAGCGAGTCCACCGACCGGCCCAACCGGTTCGCGCAACGGTCCATAGCCCCTTGTCCACTAACGGCACCGCCAATAATTCCCGTCATAAATAACGGAAAGCAGTAACCGCCAACATAAAAACTCTCCATAGAGAGAGAGAGAGAGAGAGAGAGAGAGAGAGAGAACTGGTAGCAGCAGCAATGGAGGTGGCGGAGCCGAAGAAGAACCCGACGAGTCCCTGCCGCGTCCGCCGCTATGGGAGCTTCGACCAGCGCCGGAACTCCGCCGCCAACAGCGAGGTGAGAGTTCTATTAATAGTAGTTTTAATTTCGTCCTATTTTTTAATGACGAATTTTCTTTCAAAGTAGTTTTAATTTCGATTTTCTTTTTTGATCAGGTTGGGTGTGGGTCACGCTTTACTTCTGTTTTTTTCTTGGAAAAAAAAAAAGTTCCATAATTATTTAATAACACAATCTGTAATAAAAGTTTGAAAAATTGATTTACTTTTAAATGTTTTTTTTAAAGTTTATTTTAACAGATACTGTTTCAGTAGACAGACTTTTAAATTACTAGTCAAGCTCACACACGTTGCATGTACCCAAAAAAAAAAAATATAATATTATTAAAAATTAGATAAGATTTTATATTATATTAAATTATTTTAAATATAATTTGATTATATTTTAGTTAGAATTTTTTTAGATATGTTTTTAGAATTTTGGGTAGTTGATCATTTTTGGAATTTTTGAAAATTTTATATTAATTAGTGAAGGATATATACATGTGACTTTTAAGTCATGTCCTGTCCAAGCCACACTGTATTAGTAGATATTTACATATGAGAGAGTTGGGGTAAAAATATATAAATATTAATGGTACTACAAGAATTATTGGGATAATTTATTTTGCTAATTTTAGGGACCGTCAAAATTTTGACGGTTCTGTGTGAGACTATAGCAGAGCTAGCAAAGTTTTGACAAAAATTTGCTTAGTTCTGATATAGTCTCACAGAGAACTGTATAGTTCTGATTTAATATAGAGCCGTCAGGATTTTGACGGTTCTCTGCAACACTAACAAAGAATATTAAAATTTTGATATTTGTGGACTGTCAAAATTTTGATAGTCATAAAATAAGTATAGATTAACAAAAAAAAAAAATAACAAAATAAACATTAGTACTGCCAAAAATATATTTTTAATTTTTCTTTAGTGTTCTTAACCTTTGGCTAAAAATAGTATAAGATATCGTCATGCGACAAAGTTGATATTTAAGTGCAAATAGTTTGGTTTTTTTGGGAAGACTCGAGATGGTAGCGGATTGGACGGTCACGAGGAACCGAGGACGGAGAAACGGACGTCCGGGATGAAGCCGGTGGAGGAAGAGATCGAGGAGTTCTTGGCAGCAGCGGAGAGAGCCGAGATGAAGCGGTTCGCCGACAAGTAAGCCAAAAAAGAAGAATTTTTTTTTTTACTTTCATCCCATTTATTGATTCCAAGTTTAATTTTATTAGACTTATATTCTACTTTTTGTCACTAGAATTTTTTAGGGTGCGGCTATTCGCACCCCCAATAATTGCTAAGCACATCCCATCCTTAAAAAAAATTTTTTTTTTGTGAACTTCCAAATCTACCCCTCTCTCTCTCTCCCCGCTCCCCCGACCCCCTCCCCCGCTGCTCCCCCGACCCCCCTCCCCTCCTCCTCCGGCCCCCTTCCCTCCCCCGCTGCTCCCCCTCCCCCCTTCCTCCCCCGCCCTCCCGCTCCCCCGAACCCCCTGCTCCCCTGCCCTCTCCTCCTCCAACCCTCTGCTCCCCTCCCGACCCCTCCTCCTCCTCCCCCTCCTCCTCCTCGTTCGGAGGTCTGGGTCGGAGGGCCGGAGGAGGAGGGGAGGGGGGTCGGGGGAGCGAGGAGGAGGGAGCCGGAGGGCGGGGGAGCGGAGGGAGGCGGAGGGCGGGGGAGGAAGGGGGAGGGGGAGCAGCGGGGGAGGTCGGGGGAGGGGAGGGGGGTCGGAGGAGGAGGGTCGGGGGAGCGGGGAGGAGAGGGGAGCAGGAGAGGGAGAGGGGGGTAGAATAGGAAGTTCACAATTTTTTTTTAATAGATTGGGGTGTGTTTAGTAATTGCTGGGGTGTTTTTTATTTTGTCACGAAAAATATTTTCATGATAGAAAAGTAAAATATAAGTCTAATAAAATTAAAAAAAAATTTATTTTATCCGCAGACGGACCAGCCCGTCTGCCTGTGTGGCATTTTCTCATTGGCCTTCTCCTATTAACATGGGATCCACGTTGGCGCTCCGCCAATGGAAAAGTGCCACATGGCGATGGGTTGGTCCGCTCGCGGGCTAAATAGTAGGGTTGATTAAAAAATGAGATTCAATGTGAGATAGAAGTCAAAAAGAATTCCCTCCAAAAAAAACTAGGAAAAATTTGAGTGGCAACCCACTTTTTTTACGCTTATTTAAGGTGCACCCCACAAGTTTACATGAATGTATGACACCCCCCCACTTTGGACGGTTTCTGTCTAAAACGAACGGTCAACCCCGTTGACCAATTTTTTTTGACGAAAATACCCCCCGTTCCCTTCTTCCCCGCGTCAACTATTCGTCTCCCCCTCCCCTCCGCCGTGCTCGGCCCCCCCACGGCGTCGTCGCACTCCCCCCTCCCCGACCTCGCTGCACCCCCCCCCCCCCCGGCCATCACCACCATCACCAACGTCATCATCACCACCACCATCCACCATCATCACCGCCCCCCCCCCTCCCGCTCCGCCCCCTAGCCCTAGTCGCCGCCGCGCGTTGCTGCCCTAGCCGCCGCCGCGCGCTGCTGCCCTAGCCGCCGCGCGCTGCTGCTGCTGCCCTAGCTGCCGCGCGCTGTTGCTGTTGCTGCGGCGACGACAGCGGTGGCGGTCGGGGCTAGGGGGCGGAGCGGGAGGGGGGAGGGGGGGGCGGTGATGATGGCAGATGGTGGTGGTGATGATAATGATGGTGGTGATGATGGCGGATGGTGGTGGTGGTGATGGCCGGGGGATGGGGGTGCGGCGAGGTCGGGGAGAGGGGGGAGTGCGGTGACGCCGTGGAGGGGGGCCGAGCACGACGGGGGAGGGGACAGCCACGTGTGACGGAGAGGGGGGACACACAAAAGGAGACAAGGGCATTTTCGTCAAAAAAAATTTTGGCCGTTCGTTTTAGACGGAAAACGTCAAAAGTGGGGGGTGTTATACATTCATGTAAACTTGTGGGGTGCACCTTAAATAAGCGTAAAAAAAGTGGGGTGCCACTCAAATTTTTCCAAAAAACTACTACTTTGCTTCACTCTAACGTAAGCTTCTCGCTCCGGCTCACGTTAGCATTACTCCTCTCTTTATATATGCAGGTACAATTTTGATTTTGCGAAGGAAATGCCACTACAAGTAGGACGTTATGAATGGGTCCAAATTTGAAAAAAAGAAGGAAGTAAATGGAAATATGACGTTAAATTAATTTTCTCTCGCTCTTTTTTTTATTTTATTTTTAAATTAAGTAATGTACAGCTTAACCACTGCTAAACTTATGGAGAATCTTTTTTGTTAACTGTTTATTGCAGTCTTCCCTCTGCTGGTAGTATTTTCTGTCTGTACTTTTTTTGTGTGTGTATAAAAAATGTTTGTACTTATCTTATTTTTATTTATGATAAAACTCCGCCGCTCTCGGTTTTTGAATCTACAGAAAAATTTATAAAATAGTTGTTGAAACTAATATGTACAATTTTTGAATTTTTTTGGGGGAAAAAAGTTGCACCCTCACTTTATTTGCCATAGTTAGAGGAAAATTTTCGCGTAGAGCATTAAATATTTATAAAATTACATCCATAGCATAAAAAGTTTCAAAATTATATATAAAGCACAAGAACGCTGGGCGTTCTTCTTTTAAAATTATTTATTCTCCATCCTCCGTTACCTCCGTTACTTTTCGTTACCGAAAATATATATATATATATATATATATATATATATATATATATATATATATATAAAGGACGTCCTTCGGAAGGACGTTTTCACTGACGTGTCAGAAGAAAACGTCCTTCCTAAGGACGTTTTACTACTGACGTCTGACATGCGCTAGCCTCCTCGTGACTTGTGCCGCTTCTTAGGAAGTTTGTACTTTTACTAAGAAGTTTTTTCCTTAGCATATTTTTTTTTACATATAGGTCCCTCCAAACTCCTTATGTTATTTTCTTATTATTTGTTATCCTTTTAACATTGTTTTTGCGTATAGGTCCCTCAAAACACAACAAAATAAAGTTATCCTTACAAAAAAAATGTTATTTTTTG
The DNA here is from genome assembly GCA_029216955.1 of Iris pallida. Lineage (NCBI taxonomy): Eukaryota > Viridiplantae > Streptophyta > Magnoliopsida > Asparagales > Iridaceae > Iris > Iris pallida. The sequence goes on along the minus strand of JANAVB010034620.1, from coordinate 2,341,211 downwards.
TTTGCATTTTGTAGGACTTAACTTTGATGTATTCCATTATTGTTAATAAAAAAAATGGAAACATCATACACAACGCAAACAAAAAACGTGGACGTTTTCAACCTTAATTTTATTTTTATTAAGAATAATGGAATACATCAAAGTTTGGAGGGATCTATATGCAAAAGGTCCTACAAAATACAAACAAAAAAAATAATTTTTTAAGAACATCTTTATTTTGTTGTGTTCGGAGGAAACTATATAAAAAAAATACAATGAAAAAAAATATAAATATATACAAAAAGCAATCTTAAACTAAAACTAATAATAAAAAATAGTATAGTGAGTTTGGAGGGACCTATATGTAAAAAATGGTTTGGAGGGAGTTGAATGCAAAAAGTATGGAAACACGCTCATGTGAAGGGCGTTTTGTGTTTGATTTATATTTATTTCATTTTTATTTTGCCAAAGGTACTTTCCGTAAGGGTTTTATTTGTTTATTGTTTATGTATTAAGTGTTGGTGTTGGTTAGGTTTTTATTTGTTGTTTGTACCCAAAAAAAAAAGACAAGAAGATAGATTAAAAATGAGGAAAATAATTCGAGATTCCCTTCCCAACCCCAAGCGAGCAAAACGGGGATCCCGAGAAAGAAATACACCCACATGACGTAATAAGAGGCCTGGTGGGTCCCACTGTACTGTCCGGAGTTCAAAGACAGCAGAAGCTCCTCGGGCCCACAGCAGAAATTCTAAGGGAAAATGCCATTCCTAAGGGCGTTTTCTATTTTTTATTATTATTTTTTTCGGTTTAACGTCGTTAGCAGAAAAAAAAACGGAAGATAAAAAAATATTAAAAAATAGAAAATGCCCTTCCTAAGGGCGTTTTGGTGCTTTTTTCAGAATTTAATAAAATTTGATGCTTTTGATGGAATTTAACAAAGTTTTGATGCTCTGAATGAATTTTTTTGATAGTTTAAGGTACATCTAATCGAATTATCATAACGCACAAAATCCTCCACTTTTGACGAACATTGTTTATGACTGACACTCAACTCATTTGACTGAAATTTTAAGACAAAATACTCACTTTCCTATACTCTCTCCTCCACCCCCTCTTTCTCCAGCATTCCTCTCTTTTTTCAGCGCCGGCAGCCGGAGGGGATGCGTAGCAGTGGTGACAAGAAGGGGGAAAGTAGGGGACGCGACGAGGAGCAGCGGCAGGAAGGCGCACGTGCGAGGGGACGCGCGCGTGCAGCAGGGAGGCTCGCTCGCGGAGGGGACGCGTGCGGCTGCATAAGAAGGCGCGGGTGAGGAGGGGGCACGCGTGGCGGGGGGCAGGGGGGTGGTCGTGTGGGAGGGGCTTAGGCGATTTGGGGGGTGGGGGTGGGGGGCACTTGGCCGGTTTTTTTTTTTTGGGTGGGGGTGCGGGGGGGGGGGGGGGGGGGGAGCAGTGGGAAAGAAGACAATTGAAGGAGCTGATGATGACGGGGGTATTGATCCCAAATGTTTGGTGAAAGTAGTTTACTGTCAGTCATAAACGATTTTCGTCTAAAGTGGATAATTTCGTGCATTATGATAATTCGGTAGAATGCACATTGAATTATGGTAAACAAAGTGGGATGTAAATCATTTTTTTTTAGATAAACCAATCATAGATATTTTTCTCCTCGGAGTTCCAAGGTGGCCGGCCCGGACCAGAGTTGACCGAGTCTAGACCGGACTTGGCTTAGTCCAAAGAGGAGGCGGATCGGGCTGGCCCGGCCCGGAAGGTTGGAAGGTCAGATCCAGCCCGGACCCGAATGGGCTGGGTCCGGATGGTCCGGTTTATATTAAAAAAATAATTAGATAATAATATATTAAGCAAATAGAAGGAATGAAATACCAAAGTAAAAGTAAAATATTATTAATTTGATTAAATTAAAAAGAGAAATTTTGAGTGGCACCCCACTTTATTTAGCCATATTCAAGGTGCACCCCACAAGTTTACAATAATGTATAACACCCCCCACTTCCGTTCAAGACTAACGGTTGACCGCTTTGTGGTATAATTTCTGACCAAACTGTCCTCCTGTGTTCAGAGAAGTTCTGAGATAGTAAAAAATTAGTTTTGAAATACCTAAAGTACCCTTTCTTATTTCCTACATTAGCAAATCACGTTCTCTTCTCTTTCTATGACCTAACCCCCAAATCTCTCTTACCATTTTAAATCTGAAGCTTCCCCAACTCTCATAGCCGACGCTGCAACACATGCAAAGTTAAATTGATTTGGTTTTTTTCCTTTAATATATGAAAGCTTTTATTTTTGTGTTTTGTTTGTCTCAAATCGTGGGATTGTTTCTTTTGATTAGGACAAATGTCAAATATGCTCGATGAACACCCACGTAGCAGACGAGTGTTCTTTTTTTGAGCTCACCATGCAAGATTGGAAGTTGCAGGGGGATTAGGTATGTTTCGAAGTCCAATACTGAAGCAAATCCCGACCGCAAATTTTTGAAGTGCCCCTTCTGCTCGGATTTTCAATGGCTGGATGTGGCTATTTTGGGTTCAAGCTCCGGAGCTTCAACTTTAACAACTCAAAGGGGGGGTTGTTTCAAATGTGGTGACCTAGGTCATTGGAAGAGAAATTGTCCTTGGCAAGAAACCACTTGCCCTAATCCTAACTGTGGAGGAAGGAGAGTCATCTTAATGTCAAAGAGGAGTCACAGCAAGGGTAGAAGATTCTTGCAATGCCTGAAGTGCAACAATGCATTCCAATGGTTGAATGAGGCTACGGCTATTGACACTAACTCTAAAATTCCAGTTCAAATTGTAGTGAACACTACTTTAGAAGAGTTATGTGGAAAATTTGGAAAAAAAAATTTGCTATGTGAAGTTGTAATCTGAAATGTTGTATTTGATCCACTATATGGAATCTTGTATTTTGCTATGTGACATATTGATTGATTCAAAACATATTTATTGATTGATGGAATCTTGTATTTTGCTATGTAAAGTTGAAATTCACAAGAAGCTTCACAAGAATATCTTCGAGTTTACTTGAGCTTACTGTAGTTTTGAACATAATTAGAGTTATGTTGTAATCTGCAGTTTTTGAACAAAATTAGAGTTTTGAACAAAATTCACAAGAAGCTTCACAGGAATCTTGTAATCTGCAGTTTTGAACATGCAGTTTTGAACAAAAATGCTAATCTGCATATTACAATTGTTCACTACAAGAAGTAACAAAGAATTACTGCAGATTACAATTGTTCTATTCACAAAAAGGCACACATATATAAATGCAGATCACAAAATAATCACATTAGTTCACTTCACAAAATGATCACTTTTGTTCATTTCACAAAAAGCCACACATATGTAAGTTCACTTCACAAAATGATCAACTTTACAAAATGTCTTGAGCCCTTACTGCAGATTACATTAGTTTACTTCACTTCACATAATGTCAACTTTACAAAATGTCTACTGCACTTTACTGCTGCTGCTATGATATTCAACTTTACAAAATGTTAACTTCACAAAATGTCTACTGCTTCTGCTGCTTCACAAAATGTTCACAAAATGCTAACTTCACAAAAAGGCCTAACATCTTCACTACTCTTTCACTGCTTGTTATTGCTGCACATTACTGCTACTGCTATTGACTCTCCATGAATTTGAGCCCCTTGTTGGTAGACATCCTATAATGTCTTGAGCCCTTCCAGGTACATTGGCTAAATTATGTTGTATGAATTCTGCCACTGGAACTCCTTGTAGTGTTGAATCACCTGATTGTTGTGGTGCCTTCTTCCTTTGGCCTCTTGAAACCTTTGGCCTCTTGTAAACAATGTTGCTACTCCTTGGAATCTTTGTAGGTCTTGGCTCTTTTGGTGGTCTTGGTGCCCTTGGTTTCTTCTTGTTTCCTCAAACTGGTCCTCCTGGAACCCTCTAGCATTATGATTAGCAGGTAGCTTGCATCTTCCACAAATCCTTTGCTTCTTGGTAGGTCTTGGTGCCTCATATGTCTCCTTCCTTCTAACACCCTTTGGCCTCCCAGGTTGCCTATGTCTAGCAGGTGGACCAACCTCATATTGTGGCTGTAACATAGAGAAGTGAAACACATAGAGGAAAAAAACTTGAAATTATTAGAGCAATGTAATCTGGAGAAGTGAAACACACAAGGGACAATAGAACTTGAAAACAAAGAGAAGCACTACTACTAGAATTCTTTTGACTTACTTGATCCCATAGGCTTTGTTGAGGCAATGGAACAATCTTTCCAGCATACGCCTTCTTGTAGGTACTGACATGATAGTAGTGATTGTGAACCTGCAAGAAGAAAAATAAATATTAGTGTACACCACTACTGGGATGTACAAGGTATAACAATAAAAAAAAAGATAGAGACTTATGGAGAAGACAGGGTATAACAATAAATATTAGTGTACAAGGTATTACATTGACCATGTAGGCCTGCTAGGTAGCAAAGCAGCAACAGCATGCACACAGGGGATCCCAGTTAAATCCCATACACAGCAGTCACATTTTTTTCCATTAATGTCAACTGTCCATCTGTTCTCAATGGAGAAGACACTAGTGACACAGAACAACACATCATCAGCACCATTGACCTGATACTTGTTGACTTGCCTTAACCTCTGCTCAATGATCTTTGTAGTCCTTGGAGTCAAATCATGCTCACCCCATGCTCTAGAAGTAATCTTCCTTTCATAAATCAATTGCATGACCATCAAGTGAAACATCTCCACAATCGTAGTGATTGGTTTTCCTCTAATTTCTTCTATCCAATTGTTGAAGCTCTCAGAAAAATTATTTGTTATGTGCTCACACTTTGTTGTTTTGTCAAAGTATGCTCTACACCTTCTGCTCATGTGCTCTTTCATCATATACTGAAGACCATCTGGACATTGTTGAGCTATTGCTTCAATCCACTTAGCATTATCTACTTGTCTATAGGCTCTAGCTGCACCCCATGTAAGATGCTTCATCGGTAGGCTACCATTGATGTGTGACTTGAAGTTTTTGTATAAATGTCTAAAGCAAAACCTGTGGGGATGCCCATAGAATTCTTTGTCAATAGCATTGCCTAGGCCTTTCTGCCTATCAGATATGAAAGAAATCTCTCCTGGATGTTGTAGCAGCTTGTGTTTGATCATACTAAGAAAGTGGGCCCATGTAGCTTTACTTTCAGATGTGCAGAGGTAAATAGCAAGTGGGAAGAACCCATTGTTGCCATCTAGAGTTGTTGCAGACAAACATACCCCTCCATACTTCCCTTTCAAATGACACCCATCTAAACCAACTAAAGGTCTACATCCATTTATGAATCCAGTGAAGCTTGCATCATACACTATGCATAAAAAACCAAACTCTGTTGTCCCAGGTACATTTCCACAATAAGCTACACTCCCAGGGTTGGTTCTCAAAACTTGCTTTGCAATTTCAGGGGTTTTTCTATAACTCTCATCATAACCCCCAAACAACATCTCCTTCACTCTAAATAATGCCTTGTATGCATTCCAATATGAGACCTTCACTGTAAACTTGGCCCTCATCTGCTTCTGAATGTCCTTTACTTTCCATGAACTGTGGTGTGCCTTAATGTCCTCTTCTAACACTTCAGAGATAAATTTGCTATTAGCCATTTTATTTTGCAGCTTTGAGGTGTGCTTGCAGGTGTGTTCTTCATTAAGTTGTCTAAGTGTACAAGTTGTCTTATCTGGTGAGATCCTAACCCTGCACATCCATGGACAAGTCTCTTCTTGACACACATCCCATATCCTCTTCCCTTCATTCTTAACATATTTAATTTCAAACATCTTCTTTATAGCATATGACCTTAAAAATCTTTTGCACTCAGTAGGATTCATCCATTGCTGGCCTAGGCAGAGATCACTCACCTCAGGAACTCTGTATTCCTCCTCACCCATCTCTGCATCAGAGTACAAATCATCAAGTTCATCCCCAGCTTGTTTAGAATCAGTTGAGTCACAACTATGGTATTCTTCATCATCATCAAGTTCATCAATTGCAACTGTTCTTCTTCTCTGCATCTCTTCCCTCTGGAACTCAGTTTCTTCCCCCCTATTCTTCCACATCTGCTTCTTCCTCATCCTGTGGTTCATCTGCTTCCTCACCCTGTGGTTCATCTGCTTCCTCACTCTATGGTTCATCTGCTTCCTCACCCTGTGGTTCATCTCCATAGAGTTGTGTCTCTGCCTGTGTGCCATATTCTTGGTCACCCTCTGTTTGTGTTTGAGCCCCTTGGTCAGACCCTCCAGCAGTGAAGACCCTTGAGGGCATTTGATCCAGCTGCTCCTCAGGAAGATCCACATCACTGTCACTAGGTAGTGGATCCAACTGCTCGTGAAGACCCTTCTTGACATATTTTCTAACTGGTTTGTGGGCTACTTTCTTAATCCTCCTAGTTTTGCTTGGTGTTAGTGACTCAGTAGGTTGTTGCTCTTGACTTGCAGGGTTGCCAAATTCTTCTAAGAATATGTATCTCTCTCCTTTCTTGTCAGGAAGTTGTTTACTAAACATATCCAACTATCCAGCATCAATGAGGAGCTCCACTGTTTCTCCATTCTTCAAGTCATCAATCCAGTAGTACTTATAAACTCCCTCCAAATGGTTACTTTCAACTGTATAAGGTAAATCCAACAGACTTATAAAGTCTGGGTCCACTTCAACAACAATTGAACTACCCTTAAAATGGACCCTAAGCATGTACTTCCTGTATAACAGTACAACTACCCTTAAAATAGCCTACAATAGCATACAATGGCACATAACTATCCTTAAAATAGCCTACAATATCATACAATAGCATACAAATAGAAATAGACAACAGCAATTGAACTACCCTAATTTCACATATAACAATAATAGCCTACAATATCATACAAATATCATACAATAGCATACAATAGCATACAAATAGAAATAGACATAAATGAACCATAATAGCCTACAATATCATACATGAATGAACCATAATAGCCTACAATATCATACAATAGCAAACAAATAGAAATAGACATAAATTGAATGAATTGACATAATAGCAACTGAATGAACCCTAATTTCACATATAACAATACAAATAGACATAAATTGACATATACAACATACAAATACACATGTAACACCCCAGTATGAATTCAAATACACATTTCAGATGTTGAACCCTAATTTTAGCATACACATACACATTTCAGATATTGAACCCTAATTTAAGTTCTAAACCCTAATTACAGATATCTGAACCCTAATTCAAGTGTACAGTTTTAGGGAAAATCCTAAAAAAATGAAACCTAAAAACGATTAATTCATACTTTAAAGGCAAACCAACTAATTACAGTGTACAATTTTAGGGAAATCCCTAAAAACGAAACCTAAAAATGATATCTTTAGTACATTAAAGGAAAGCCAAAAAGTTCCAGTGTACAATTTTAGGGGAAACCCTAAAAACGAAACCTAAAACGATTATTTTCATTCATTTTAGAAAAAATAAATAATTTCTTGCCTGGGTGTGGTTCGCCATGGAATTTTGAGGATCATTTCACTTACATAAATCTGAACGAAAGGAAAAAAGATCGAGCGTGGATCAAAAATTGGTACGAAAAAAGAGGGAAAATAGAGAGAAGAGAGAGTACGGTTTCGTACCTCTAATTTCTCCTAGGCGCCGGAGTACGATGAGGGTGAAAAGTCGACGAGAGAGAAGAGGGAGTGGAAGAGAGAGAGAGCGATTGGAATTCTGTAGGGAAGAGAGGGGTCGTTTAGAGAAGAAAGGGTAGTTTAGGGTTTTCCATAGGGGTGCAACTCGGGCGGGTTGGGTCGGGCTTGAGGTCAACCCGAGCCCAACCCGATGAATCATAAGTCAAGCCCGAGCCCAAGCTCGACCCGACCTCGGGTTCAATATATGAAGCCCAAGACTAAGCCCGAAGGATCGGGTTTGGCTCGGGTTGGGTCGGATCCATCGGGTTTATCGGACTCTAATATAATATTTGAAATAATTCTAAACAAAAGTAATATTAAACTCATAATCAAATAGCAATCAAGTCTTAATCATTACAAAATACAAACTGAAATAAGATTTAGGATAAGGAGTTGAAGAGTTTGGGTGGAGAAATTTAGGATTTAAACTTTTTATTTAAGAAGTATGAATAGTCGGGTTTCGGGTTCTTCGGGTAACCCGACATATTAACCCGAGCCCAACCCAATTTTTGATCGGGTTCAAATATTTTAACCCGAGCCCGAACCTGAACCCGAACCCGAACCCGAACCCGAACCCGAGTATCTTCAACCCTAACCCAACCCATTAACGGGTTTATCCGATTGGGTTCGGGTTTAGCCCGCCCAAGTTGCACCCCTAGTTTTTCAATTTTAAGTTCACTGCTCTCAACATGTGAGGGGCAGTTTGGTCCTAAATTATACCTAAAAGCGGTCAACTGTTAATTTTGGACGAAAAACGTGTAATGTGGGGGGTGTTATACATTATTGTAAACTTGTGGGGTGCACCTTGAATATGGCTAAATAAAGTGGGGTGTCACTCAAAATTTCTCAATTAAAAAATGGACTTTAAAAGATACATTACATACGATATTAAAGAGAAATTTTAAGCAAATATTTTTTTTAATCTATATTTTTTTTGTCAAGTTTTACAACTTATGTTTGGAGGTATCTAACATAATAATACATATTAAAAAATGATACAATTTTTCAAGAAAATGCATGACACTAGATACACTTGTTTAGATGTCTACGAAGAGTTTTTGTACAACAATGCAAGCATTCAACAAGAATTTCATGCGAGATTCTTCTTTTTGTATCACGCTCACTCGGCTAAAATGTTGTCAAAATTCCGATCTTCCTTCAAGTTGAGGCCCTTGTACCCCTGAGGTTGTGGTGTAATTTGTAGGACCGATTGTAGGAACGAGTTGTAAAGCGCAATACTCTAGAGGGAGGGTGAATAGAGTAGGCAGCAGAAATTAACTATTTAAAAATGTTAGTAGCAAGATCACAGATAATATATCACAGATATGTAAATAAAAAGTAGATAGTAGAGAGCAAACGCAAACACAAGGATGTATACTGGTTTCCCTCTTGTGAGGACTAGTCCAGTCGGAAGAACTCTAGCTTCCAGTTGAATCCACTATGAAAAATCACCACAAGTTTTCATCCGAAGTTCTTGCAACTTCTACAACGCGATCTTTGATCCGAAGTACTCGACCAACTTCAATTGTGAAGAGTCTTTCTTCAATCAAGTCTCTGATTACAACCACTCTGAAACTTCTAGACCGTACCGCACTGGCAAATCGACTAGAGGATTGTAACTGGCTTGGGATTTGAAAATGAATAGCTCAGAACACTTTGGAAGAAGTAGTAGGCTTATAGAGAAGAGATATGAAAGTGTATGAGTGAATTGAAATGATCGAAATCCTTCTCTATTTATAGTTTTTCCAAAGGCAGAATTCGGACAGAATTCGGACAGAATTCGGACAGAACTCTATGAGAAAATCTCGTTGGGATCCGTAACTGTGGGAAGACCAAGTTCAAAAAGCAACGTTCACTAACCGAACTCTGGTCGAACTCGGGCCGAGTTCTGCTAGGGTTCTATTAGGGTTTTGCAAATTGGTTTTTGGGCTTTTTGAAATGTCAAACAATTAGGAAGTAGTTTGGACTTTTGTAAGTGGGCTTGTTTTCAAAATGAAAGGATATTTTGAAAATGTTTCTTGGGTAGCCTATTTGCCAGTACGATGCAGTGTACATCGTATTCCTAGACTCAATAAATATAAAAAATTATATTGATGAAATATGAAAACCAAGAGCCCTTTGATGACGCCTTTCTTCAAATATTTGAGCAGACTTGAAGACGCCTTTTTCACTTGACGGCGGTTCAGAGAAATCTTCTTGTATAACGCCGTCTTTGGCCCATCAATAATTCTTCATTGCATATGTCCTGGTTTGATCACATTTGATCATGCTTACAGCATGTCTACAAATGCATGTTAGACAAACAAACCAATATGATACAAGCATAGCAATATTGATATAAAGAACATTTAGGACAATGCTAACATTAGGACAATGCTAAGTTTTAAGTAGTAACATGATAGTGATTACATGAATATTAGTGATGTTAATATGTTAAACTTAATTGATTAGCCATATTCAAAAATATGATATAATCATTGGGCTAACAATCTTCCCCTTTTTGATTATGGCAAATCTTTTAAGTTTAATATATATACAATAGATGCATGTATCACTAATAAACACATAATACTAGAATATTGTGTGCTGACTTAAACTTATTTCTCCCCCTTTGACATGATAAAAAAAGAAGCTCCCCCGTAATTAGAGCTAAAATGAACTCAAGTATAAGTAAAGCAAAATATAATCATGATCAAGGATTAGGAGAACAGTGTAATGACAAGTTTGAACCTATTGAAATTGCATAACTAAAGTATAAAAAAAACTTATCAAAACACAACATAGTTGGTAGAACTTTAACAACATTGAAATCGATCAACACATAGTTTACCAACTAGAAATCAAAAAATGACATTCAAAACACATTTTGTTCATCATATTGTGTTTTGAAATAGACCAAAATAAAAATATCAACATAGTAGGAATCAATCATTGGTCATAAATAATTCATAAAAAATTCACTGATCTAGTATATACAAAAATATATATATAATAAGAATTTTAACAATGATCACAAAAAAATATGATTCATAATTTGCCCATACAAATTAGTGAATCAATTCCATAAAGAGTATAATCATCGAAAAGAGATCAAAATAAGTATACTAGAATCTATACAAAATCTATACCAAAGTTCATGCATTTGAATTCAATTACCTTAGCATGATATATGAATATCCATTAGATAAACATGAAGATAATGAAGACAAAATACTTGAGAAGGAGAAATTCAGTCGACTTGAATGCTCTCCCGCAAAGTATGATCAGTCAAAATATAGATAATCATGAACTTTGAGATAAAATCTCAATAAAAAATGCCAAAAGTAATTTTAAACTTAATTAAATAAGGATAATTAAATATATATTTGGCAAGATAACTTTTAAAAATTCGAATGAGAGAATTAAAAATAAATATTAAAATCATATATTCTCTCATAAAACCAATACAAATCTTAATATCATGAATAACTCAGCAAGATATTTAACTAAGACAATATAAGTCCATGGTGAACTAGGTATACCACATATTAAGGGCATAAAATAATTGAATTAATTAATTTGCTCCCCCTTAAAATATGCGTTTATAGTTCAAAAAATAATTTATATTCATAAAATAGATAAAATAAATAATAACAAAATCTAAAGGATATCCAAGATATGCATCTGTATATAAAATTCCAAACTCAAAACAAATATCATCTTTAGGCAAATAACAGAAATATCCAATGAATAAATTCTTAAAGATGAACAAACAAAGTATATCTCCAATAAATATATAAAAGAAATATTTCAAGACATTAAAAGATTTTAAAAACTGTCTTTAATAATAACATTTGAGTACCGGACAGATTCAAATAATCAAAAAGAAATCAAAAGGACTTTTCAAAAAAAATGTGGAATTTATTACGAAAAATTGTCTTAGTAAATGTTCGAATGCGTCCATTTAGTCCTCAGACTGGAAGCTGGCGATTCGAATCACGAAAACAATTTCAATAAAAGAATCCATAAATCATAAATCATAAATAAATCCATTTGGACAAATAAACATAACTAGATAAATGTCCAAAGAAAAGTGTATTCTAGATATATGGCATGTCAAGGGGATAATTGACTTGAAACAATTAACTGCTCCACCTTTACATGGCTATATCCAAAAAAAAAATAATAGTAAAAAAAATTCAGAGACATATTTTCAAAAGTAGAAAACTAATTCAAAAATATTATGTCTTCTTATCAAAGTTCATTTCTTCCCTTTTAAAGCCGTTGCACGGTGTCCATCTGATAACCGGAGGCTTAAAGAAAAGAAACGTTTTGAGAGAGAGATTCAATTTGCATGACTTCTCCCCTGCAAAGAATTACTGTTATAGACAGTAAGTAACTTGAATAAGAAGATAATAATATAAAGCTCTAAAACATGAATATTATGAATATTACACAAGCTAAAGATCACAATACCATAATATTCAATGAGTAGTCACGAATACGAAAAACAATCATCTTTAGACAAAAGAAGAAATATCCATTAAATGAACATTTAAAAATAAAACAATCAAAAGATATTTCAAATTAGCATGATGAATAATCGTATAAGTCAAAAGATGACATAAATTGATCTATGCTATAGAATCTCACATTCGACAAGATAGATCAACATATGCTACCTTTTGTGAAAATATAAAGAGAGAATATTATCCATCAAATCTAAAATTCAAAATCCATCAGATAATAATTGCAACTAGATCTCAATAAATCTTTAGTCTATAAAGCGTTGATTAATCTTGGGTTAGCTGTAGGGGTAATGTCCCAGTTAACGGAGGTTCACCGGGGAACACTTAAGTACCGCTTCGCTTCGACCGTAGTCGTGGTGACAGACAGACCCTTTGTAGGCTTGTACCCAAAACAAATCTCTTCTTTAATAACCGAGGATTTAAGAAGAATTAGTGCAATATGAAATCAATTATATTCTATGGACTTAAAAAAAATCTTATAACAATGTAGCATACGGTATATGATGTGTCAAGAAAGGGATTTTTCTGTACCTCGTTAGATAATGCCATTGAGCATAAATTTGTAGCTTTATGAGGTCTATCTTCTTCTTCTTCTTCAGAATCTCTTGCTTCGCTTTCACACCATATGCTCGTGCTAGTGTACTTGTGAGACGATGATCTTCCTTCATTTGATTGTTCGTAGTGACTCTCCTTTCTACTAGTAGTATAATCTTCTTGGATGTGGTCTATCTTGTTGTAGTTGTCACATACAAGCTCTTCTTCATATAGAGGATTGTGTTGTACCTTAAATTCCAATTTTGTCATGTACATATTTGCATCATTATGAAGACTATCCTTCTCTCTGGAGTTGCTAGCTTTTCTTTCATACCTGCACTCATAAGTAGCTTCAAGAACTTTCCAAATTTTATGAGATGTTGTGCAAGTATTAATAAGATTAAATATATTTTTTTCTACAGCACAATAAAAGATATGCATAGCTTTAGCATCAAGGCTAGCTAACTTCTTCTCTTCCTCCGTGTAACTATAATAAGGCTTGTTGATTATAGAGGATGTGAGAATAGAAGTGATAGTAGGCTTCTTGTAGCCGGTGACAACAATTGACCATAAATCAAAATCTAGAGACTTCAGGTAGAAGCTCATCCGTGTCTTCCAATAGCTATAGTTTGTTTCATCATATAGTGGAAGTCTATTTGAGGATTGCTCTTCAGTTGTGAAGTACATACTTGCCATATGTGATATAGTGATCTATGTAACAACAGTTATATAATAACAATATTACCTTGCTTTACCTGTAAAACCCGCTCTGGTAATGAGGATCTGCTCCAAGGATGTTAATCCAAATAATAGAGTCCTTGCTAGAAAACCAATTAAAGGAGCAATTGGTATAAGCAATAATATCTCTATAAGGAGCACCTGCAATAATATCTCTAGAAGGAGCACTTGCTCTGATACCAATTGTAGGAGCAATTGGTATGAACAACAATATCTATATACCAAGCACCCGCTCTCTAGTTGTAGCACTGGCTCTGATACCAACTGTAGAAACAATTGGGATCAGAATATATTACCTCTATTTATAGTATTGGCTCTGATACCAATTGTAGGAACGAGTTGTAAAGCACAATACTCTAGAGGGGGGGTGAATAGAGTAGGTAGCGGAAATTAACTATTTAAAAATGTTAGTAGCAAGATCACAGATAATATATCACAGATATGTAAATGAAAAGTAGAGAGTAGAGAGCAAACGCAAACACAAGGATGTATAATAGTTTTTCTCTTGTGAGGACTAGTCCAGTCGGAAGAACTCTAGCTTCCAGTTGAATCCACTATGGAAAATCACCACAAGTTTTCATCCGAAGTTCTTGCAACTTCTACAACGCGAGCTTTGATCCGAAGTACTCGACCAACTTCAATTGTGAAGAGTCTTTCTTCAATCAAGCCTCTGATTACAACCACTCTGAAACTTCTAGACCGTACCGCACTGGCAAATCGACTAGAGGATTGTAACTGGCTTGGGATTTGAAAATGAATAGCTCAGAACACTTTGGAAGAAGTAGTAGGCTTATAGAGAAGAGATATGAAAGTGTATGAGTGAATTAAAATGATCGAAATCCTTCTCTATTTATAGTTTTTCCAAAGGCATAATTCTGACAGAATTCGGACAAAATTCGGGCAGAACTCTATGAGAAAATCTCGTTGGGATCCGTAACTGTGGGAAGACCAAGTTCAAAAAGTAACGTTCACTAACCGAACTCTGGCCGAACTCGGGCCGAGTTCTGCTAGGGTTCTGTTAGGGTTTTGCAAATTGGTTTTTGGGCTTTTTGAAAAGTCAAACAATTAGGAAGTAGTTTGGGCTTTTGTAAGTGGGCTTGTTTTCAAAGTGAAAGGATATTTTGAAAATGTTTCTTGGGTAGCCTATTTGCCAGTACGATGCAGTGTACATCGTATTCCTAGACTCAATAAATATAAAAAATTACATTGATGAAATAGAAAAACTAAGAGCCCTTTGATGATGCCTTTCTTCAAATATTTGAGCAGACTTGAAGACGCATTTTTCACTTGACGGCGGTCGTCCAAAGATAAACAGATCTGGAAATCTGAATACCTTTCGGGGGCTTCGCCCCTGAACCCCTGACGGGGGGCGCTGCCCCCTCGACCCTTGTCCGCTGACCGGGCAGCGGAACCCCCAATGCGAGTCCCCGGATAGGTCGTTAGGCGGTTCAGAGAAATCTTCTTGTATAACGCCGTCTTTGGCCCATCAATAATTCTTCATTGCATATGTCCTGGTTTGATCATGTTTGATCATGCTTACAGCATGTCTACAATGCATGTTAGAGAAACAAACCAATATGATACAAGCATAGCAATATTGATATAAAGAACATTTAGGACAATGCTAACATTAGGACAATGCTAAGTTTTAAGTAGCAACATGATAGTGATTACATGAATATTAGTGATGTTAATATAGCCATATTAAAAAATATGATATAATCATTGGGCTAACATAATTGAGGTTGCTGGTCTTTCAATTGCTATGGTGGTTGATCACTTTTTATGATAGCAAGTAGCCTCGTCACCGAATTTCACTGAATTGTTTGTAAGTATTGCAGGAGAGAAAAATAAATTGTTGTGGTAAATTTGAAAAAAAATTTATATCCTAGTTATAGAATTTTTTGGGTGTCAAACCACCCCCAATATTTTTAAATATAGTTGTTATAAATATATTTTAATCTTTTTTAGCAAAATAATCAAAGTACCTTAAAAAAAAAGGGCCGTAGTATTGGGGGTATTCTGGTGAAAAAAAAATACTCCATGTTAGGCTAATATGACCATTGGGGGAATAATTTACCAAAACATCCCTTCAACGTCATAAATAATATCTATATAGAAGGTGTTTTGGTTAATTACACACACACACACACACAAACTATTGGATCGAGGGGTGCCACCCCCCCCCCCCCCAACCCCGATACGATGTTGCATGGGGGCGGGGCTCAGCGGATGGATTTTTCATCCGCAAATGACCTCTAGCCTAGTGGTTAAGGGAGATGCATGCGGCCCGAGCGGTCATGAGATCGATTCCCAGTGGGAGCGTTCGCCATAATATATATATATATATATATATATATATATATATATATATATATATATATATATATATATATATATATATATATATAGGGTGTCCACTTCTTACTGGTGCTTGGGGGCATTGTAGTGCCCCGTCCCGCTCAGTCAATCGGAGGAATCGAAACGTCGACGGCGTTCGGACTTAGCCTTGCAACGGCTGCTCGAAGACTCGCTCAGTCGAGGCGACTCCTCGCTCAGGTGGGGTAGTTTCGATGAACTTGCCTCGTCTTAGCCTTCACATAATAACTCGCATGTTTTCAACTTGCACAAGTTAGGCTTGATAATAAAAGAGACGCATCCACATAGCTAAGGGAATAATCCCGACGGGTCGGAATGTATTAGAACATGGAAAACGGTCCCACGGTCTACTTAGAAGTCGGCTCAGCATGTTTTTAAAATGACACTCGATCCTTCGTCCCGTGGCTTAGGAGAAGAAAGTTGGCATAAGTTGCTAAGTTTCCACAACGCTCGAATTAGCCTAGGTCATAGGCGTCGCCCGCACGAATGCTTGATAAAGCATGCACGGTCCCATCGTCCAAGGCTTGGCATAGCCTTCGCATGTCCCATGGGTTAAGTCGTATTGCACGGCTTGTGGCTTAAGTCTAGGCACCCGAGAACTTGGTTGTCAAGTCAGACGCGTGCACGGAACGTTCCCTCGATGCGAAGCTCGGCGTAGCCTTTGCTCGTCAAGTCGTTGCATGAATAAGTTAGACGAGAGTTGTGCTAGGCTATCGAAGTCATAGCAAGCACTGTCGCCTGTTTCTTGCGGTTGCCAAGTCACTTGGTCCCACAAGATCAAGGCTCGTCATATAAAGTATATGACTTGAGCGATAGCGTCGCCTAGAGAACAAGGTTTGTCTAAGGCACGAGCCACGGTTGGTTTAGTAAAAAATATGCCACAGACAAAGGAAGTCCACGCGACTGGTTGTCGTCGAGATCGGTCCCGCTACTTGGGAGTCTCGATAAGTCTCGTTCACGAGATCGGTCCCGCTATTTGGGAGTCTCGCTAAGTCTCGATAAGGAATCACACGAGATCGGTCCCGCTACTTGGGAGTCTCGATAAGTCTCGATAAGCCTCGTTCACGAGATCGGTCCCGCTACTTGGGAGTCTCGCTAAGTCTCGATAAGCCTCGTTCACGATATCGGTCCCGCTACTTGGGAGTCTCGCTAAGTCTCGATAGGAATCACACGAGATCGGTCCTGCTACTTGGGAGTCTCGCTAAGTCTCGATAAGGAAGCACATGAGATCGGTCCCGCTACTTGGGAGTCTCGATAGAAAGTTGGAAAGCATAGTCATGAATAAGAAAGGACTTGATAGATCGAGTTTGAGTCTTGCATGGGCATTGGACAACTTGCGCGCAAGGGCAAAATTCCTCGAGCGATCCCGGGGCGCTGGGTTCGTGTCGGCCTAGGAGGAATTGCAGATATTGTACGACCTTCATCGACGGTACGACTCGTTGAAGTGAACCGTTACAATATAGGTTGCGGGTCATTCGGTGGGAGCTCGTACCTCGCCACGCGAATGGTCACCGTATGCAAACGATCCAGGATAGCTTGACATTGCTAGTGACCACTCATATAGATGTGTCGGCAAGAGCAGTTATCCGCGTGTATGCCTTTGGATTCCGTCGAGTACTAGCAGGTTACGAGTTGGGTTAAAAATTACGCTTATAGCAAGTGCTAGCCTTGAATCGGCACGGGTTAGGGTGTGCATGATTGCATCACCATTCTAGAGCCTAAGAGTTGGTTATAGCAAGGACACGTGCTTCGGCATGAATGTGGCATCATCTCGAGTTAAGTCAGGAAGGGCCGTAAGGCAAGTTGATTAAGTCTGGTTGATACTTGGGATGCACGGCCTCGATCGTAAGGAACGAGCAAGTGTATTGGCACGACCAGCACGAGTCGTCCCCTTGACGTCATTGGCACGAGAATGGTCTTGAGGCACGTAAAACAAGTGAAAGTCTTGGCACGGTCGAGTTGCGTAGGTTTCTGCTCGGCGAGGCACTGCCTCAAATACATTGAAGTCACGAATAGAGAATAGCACGACCCTGTCGTTGCGTTGCCAAGTATAGGCCAAGGCGTCGTTGTCTTAAAATTGATCCTAAAACAAGACTAGAAAGACAATCGAAAGGGATTTAAGCTGCACAAAGTAAATGAACGTGTCGGTTTTTTATGGGTGGGCGAGGAGCTCACTCCACCAGTACAGTTGAGTACTGACACCCACATAGTTTTCATGTGCAGGCACAGGTATAAGCTCGTGGTGCGGAGCTCGCTTGGATGCGTCGAGACACGGAGTTCCTTGCCGATTCGAAGCGTGCGGCCGTGTGGAGTCAAGACTTATACGGGACATAATGTATGGACATTGCCTTCCAAAGCTCCCGCCGGCTCAAGCGTTGTATCGAGAGATGAGAGAGAGCTTGAGAGACTTGTAATCCTGGCCCTGCGCCCTATTGTAATCTTATTGTTCAATATCAATAAAGAGAACTTTTGAATAACTTGTGTTTTTGCTTCTAAATTCCGTTGCATGTTCAATGTTTCTGCTTAGGACTTCTGTGCGACGACCCCGTTGCAGCCGCTGTAATCGGTCGTTATGAAACTGCCTTGCACGAGCGCAATCTAGGCTCGTGCGGCATCACGCCTTAGCGAGAACGATCGCTCCTACGGAAGCGGGACGTGACAGGCATGCCTCCAAGGGGACTCAAAACTGCGCCGGGGTGCTCCACCGTTCCCAACGGACTACCGGCCACGGGACACACACACACACACACACACACACACACACACACACACACATATATATATATATATATATATATATATATATATATATATATATATATATATATATATATATAAACAAATGAAGTCTAGTCTAACAATTTAAGACCGATGCATCCCCTCAATGCGGTGCGACCCAGTGGTGAGCGGATGCGATACAAGTGCATGTGTGGTGCTAGTGTGGAGCTGGTGCAGCTACGGCTGCGTGAGGCCTTCGGGTCGAATGTGGCCTTTAGACTGAGATGGAGTCTTCGGACCGGATGTGGCCTTAGGACTGAGATGGAACCTTCGGGTTAGAAATTGTATATATATGCCTTTGGACTATATTGATTGTAAGGTTTCGGGCTGAATTGTAGTAGCATCTCGAAAAAAATCTGAATAATTGAACTTCTTTGAATATATTCATACTATATAATGAGGTTTCAAAATGGCTCACTTTTGAGCCGTCTAAGCCGTATGTATGTCATGGTCCATTTTATTTAAAAAAATTAAATTGTGTAAAAAATTGTTGAAAAAAGTTTAAATTTGTCAAAATAAAAAATCGAACTCAACCAAATAAAAACGATACCTCACATCTTAACGACATGAGTTAGAAAAAATATGAAACTATAATTAAATAATATTCTTATTATACGTTATTATACGTACAAAGTACAGTATTTACTCCTATATATAAAAGCCAGGTTATACTTCAGTTCAACCTTGCCTAATCCAGTAAAAATTTCTGGTAGGATCTGGTGCACACGCTTGAGTTGGGAAAGCTACTTGCAGGAAAGAATGTTAGTTGTTACAAATTCTGGTGCTGGTGGTTGGTTGCTTTCACAAGTTTTTCCTTATACAGTACTATTGCTTGGGAAATGTAGGTATCAGTGTAGACACCAAGGTTGCGTTTGGTTCATTGTAATGTAATCGTAATCGTAATGGAATTGGATTTGTAATGTAATTGGGTTTGTAATGTAATGGAATTACAATTACATTACTATGTTTGGTTGAAGCATGTAATCAAACCATGTAATGTAATGCCAATTGCATTCATATGTTTGGTTTACCATGTAATGTAATTAAGTTTCTAATTTAATATTTTTTTTAAATACAACATAAAATTTAAAAATTGGATCACTAAATTTTTTTAAAAAATTTAAAAAGAAAAAAACTAAAAATAAATAAGGGAAAAATGGTTTGTTTTCTGCTAAAAAGACCAAAAACGAAAAAAATGACAAAAAATAAAAATACAAAAAATGACAAACGAACAAAACAGAAGGAAAAAAAAAAACCAAAAATGAAAAAGCGATAAAAAAGAAAAACGACAAAAAAAAGATAAAAAATGTGGAAACCATAAAAAGTGACCAATAATGATTAAAAAAATTGACTAAAAACAAAAAAAAATTGACAAAAAACAACAATAAATGAAAGGGAAAAAAAAGACGAAAAAGACCAAAAACAAAAAAAAAGGACAAAAAAATGAACAAAAACGACAAAAAAAGAAAAAAAAAATGACAAAAAACGATAAAATAGAGCAAAAAAAAATATAAAACGATAAAAAGGAACAGAAATGACAAAAAAACGAAAATACGAAAAAAGACCAAAAACAAGAGGGATTAAAACGAGAAAAAAACGACAAAAAGATTAAAAAACGTACAAGGTCGACAAAAATCGATAAATAACATGCAGAAATGACAAAAAATGTGCATAATCGACAAAAAACGTAAAAAATTAAAAAAAAGATAAAAAAGGCAAAAAATGAACAAAAACGACAAAAAGGGCCAAAAAAAAGGGAACAAAACGACAAAACAAACAAACAAAAATAACCAAAAACGAAAAAAAAATAACAAAAAAAGAACAAAAACGACAAAAAAAGGGACAAAAACAACAAAAAAGGACAAAAACGACAAAAAAACAAACAAAAACAACCCAAAAACGAACAAAAATGACAAAAAAAAGAACAAAACCGACAAACAAACGAACCAAAAAAGACAAAACGATAGAAAATTGAACAAAAATGACAAAAAACAAACAAAAATTACAAAAACGAACAAAAACGACCAAAACGAACAAAAAAGACAAAAACAACAAAAAAAGACAAAACGACAAAAAAACAAAACAAAAACAACAAAAACCGAACAAAAGTGACAAAAAAACGAACAAAAAGACAAAAAACGGACAAAAATAACAAAAAAAGGACAAAAACGACAAAAAAACAAAAAAAAACAAACCAAAAACTAACAAAAATGACAAAAAATGAACAAAAACGACAAAAAACGAACAAAAAAAGGACAAAAACGACAAAAAACCAAACAAAATGACAAAATACGAAAAAAAATTACAAAAAAACGAAAAAAAAACGACAAAAAAAACAAAAACAAACAAAAAAGGACCAAAATAACAAAAACGACAAAAAAACAAACAAGAACAACGAAAAACGAACAAAAAGGACAAAAAACGAACAAAAACGACAAAAAACGGACAAAAACAACAAAAAAGGACAAAAACGACAAAAAACAAAAAAAAGCAAATAAAAACGAACAAAAATGACAAAAAACGAACAAAAACTACAAAAAACGGACAAAAACAACAAAAAAGGACAAAAACGAACAAAAAGCAAACAAAAACAACCAAAAACGAACAAAAATAACAAAAAACGAACAAAAACGACAAAAAACGACAAAAAAAACGAACAAAAAGGACCAAAAACGACAAAAAACAAACAAAAACAACACAAAATGACAAAAAAAAAACGAACAAAAATGACAAAAAAACGAACAAAAACGACCAAAAATGAACAAAATGACCAAAAACGACAAAAAACAAACAAAAACAACAAAAATGACAAAAAAACGAACAAAAAGACCAAATTATAGCATACCAGCCTTCCGCTTAAGTTGTAATGTAATTGCGATTACATAGGTTTTATGATGTAATTGAGTTTAGAAGAAACTGATGTAATGTAATCAAACTTGTAATCGCGATTACATTACATCTAATTTTTTTTGTCCAACCAAACACCCGAATTAGATTGACAACGTAATGCCAATTACATTACGTTGTCCAATCCTGCAAACCAAACGGGCCCCAAATCTATTTATATTTTAGTTTGAAAATTGTTCTTGTTGGATCCCCAGAAGAATGACTCCCCAACGGACTCTTTTTATACTCTTTTTCTTCCTAGACAAATGCAGTCAGTGCTGAAGTATTAGGACCTGGCATGACCCACATCTTATAGTGAGGTAGTAGTTTGAGTTCATTTTTGTTAGGGATGCACACTTGGACGGTCTAAATTCGAGCTCGATCGGATAAACACATTAATGATCAAATTCGTTGTTGGAGTCCAGAATTTGATAACAACATATTTGTAAAATCCAAATTTTATTAAATATTTAATTTGATTTGATTTGGATATCCATAATTGGTATTGTATTATTTTAGATATAATATGATTCTTATGTTAGGAAATCCTATTATGATCTAAAATATGATAATTGATAGACTATTTTAGGTGTAATATGATTCTTATTTGAGGGCTTTCTAATTAAGAACCTAAAATAAGACTTTTTCATCCTGTATATACGGGGTGAGGGTGGAGGCATAAAGAATAAGCACAAAGTATAAAAGTGGAGATTCATAGGAAGATTGCTACGGGTTGGTGAGTGATCTCAATTGTAATCTTCTGTTTTTTCTTCTTGAGAGTGGTGAGGGGGTTGAACCTATTAGGGCAAATGGTTCAACATGAGTTCTGTCAATCTTGTAATTTCATCTGAGTTATTAAAAGTTGAGATTTGTCCAAGTGACTTACGTCACCGCCATATACTTGTCTTCATCTTGTGCTTAGTGTCCGTTAGACGGGGGTTGATTTTGGTCAGATGAGTTGGCAAACGCTTTCGCACGCGTCCAACATTCGCCAATGACCCTCTAGCCTAGTGGTAGTGGTGAGCCATGTGGCCCAAGTCGTCAGGAGATCGATTCCCGGTGGAAACTTTCGCCAAAATTACCTTCTTAAAAAAAAAGAATATATATATATATATATATATATATATATATATATATATATATATATATATATATATATATATATATATATATATATATATACTGGAAATTGCTGAGAAACCTAATTTCGGGATTGGTTTTTATGAAAAATCTACCCGCATGATAGGTTTTATGAAATGTCTAGAATTATATATTTTCACGTTAAGTATTCCAAGATTCCCTTTAGATGTTCTGTATTTACAAAATTAATACCATAACTACCCCTCCGCACAAACTCAGATTTGGATTGCGATTCTCGTCGTCTTCTTCTTCTTCTTCACGAGAGATCTGAATTCCATTACTCTCATCTTCAACAGAGATCGCAAAGATCGTTCGTAGTTCACCGTGCTTTTTTTTCAGTCGAACTCCGATATCGCTCATCTTCTTCTTCTTCTTTTCCGACAATTAGGTCAATTATGGAGAGAAGATCTTCTTCTTCTTTTCCATAAGAGTTAGCATCGTTTTGAAAGAAAAACGAAAACTCTTGAATCTTTATTCATGTCAAATTTTTTTCCACAAAACAAAAAAAATAAAAAAGTTAGGTTTCTGTTAACTGTTCTCCGTCGATACCATACGAAGAATAGTCATTCTCCTACATTTTAACAAGGAGAATGCCATTCTCCGTGTAAATTAACACGGAGAATGTCATTTTCCGTTTTATTTAACACGGAGAATGGCATTCTCCGTGTTTTTTAACACGGAGAATGGCCATTCTTCTGTGTTTTAACATTTGAATGACCATTCTTCGTGTCATTTAGAATGCCATTCTCCGTGTCATTTAACACGGAGAATGCCATTCTCCGTGTAATTTAGAACGGAGAATGGCCATTCTTCGTGTAAATTAAGACGGAAAATGCCATTCTCCTACGTTTTAACACTGGAAATGACCATTCTCCGTGTAAATTAACACGGAGAATTCCATTCTCCGTGTAAATTAAGACGGAGAATGTCATTCTCCGTTTTATTTAACACGGAGAATGACATTCTCCGTGTTTCTAACACGGAGAATGGGCCATTCTCCTGCATTTTAACACTGGAATGATCATTCTTCGTGCTAAATTACACGGAGAATGGACATTCTCCGTCTTATTTAACACGGAGAATACCATTCTCCGTTTTATTTAGCAAAGAGAATGGCATTCTAACACGGAGAATGGTTATTCTCCTGCGTTTCAACACTGGAATGACCATTTTCCGTGCTAAATTACACGGAGAATGTCATTCTTCGTGTTACTAACACAGAGAATGGTCATTCTCCGTGTAAAATAAAACGGATAATGTCATTCTCCGTGTTACTAACACGGAGAATGGCCACCCTCATGCGAAATTAACATTCTTCGTGTTCTAACACGGAGAATGGCCATTCTCCTGCATTTTATGGTCAGTTGAAACTTTGAAGGAACATAACTTTTGACTGGGAGGTCGAAACGAGGTCCGATTTATCGCAAAATGAGCGTATCTTCGAGGAGCCTGAGATTAATCGCTTCTCCGTTAGACGGCCTTCCGAAATTTTAGAATCGCAAAAAAATGATGTTTGGACCTCCGTTTTAGCACTTTTGCCGTTTATAATCTCGGTCTTTCCGAAAATTTTCGACGAGTTTCTGAAGATTTTTGAGGAGAAAACCTAGATTCGAAAGTGAGCAGCGTATGGAAGAAGATGAAATATCGAAACATTTTTTTAAGAGTAGTTTCATGGGTGTTTTCAATAAATTAGAAGGAAGGGCAAAACGGTCATTTGGAATCCTCTTTATATATTTTTTTCTAATTCTGGCACGCGATGAAATGTTATTGCGCGGTGGGTTTTTCATAAAACTTTTTTGTTTTTTGGGCATTTCATAAATTTTTCCATACATATATATATGAGTCCGGATCGGGAGGCCCCAACGGGAGCTCCCAAAAAGCCCTCCTCCTTGTGCACATATATATATATATATATATATATATATATATATATATATATATATATATATATATATATATATATATATATATATAGAGTCCGGATCGGGAGCCCCCCAGCGGGAGCCCCCCAAAAGCCTCCCTCCTAGTGCACCGTTGGATTGAGGGGACGCGGCCGCGGGCCCCACGCAGTCCGTTCGATCCAACGGTGCACTAGGGAGGACTTTTGGGAGCTCCTGCTAGAGGATTTTTATCCGAATTTATATATATATATATATATATATATATATATATATATATATTAAGTTCTGATATGCAGGTATAATTTTGATTTTGCGAAGGAAATGCCACTACAAGTAGAAGGACGTTATGAATGGGTCCAAATTTGAAAAAAAAAAAAAAGTAAATGGAAATATGACGTTAAATTAATTTTCCTCTCGCTCTTATTTTATTTTATTTTTAAATTAAGTAATGTACAGATTAACCACTGCTAAACGTATGGATAATCTTTTGTTTGTTAACTGTTTATTGCAGTCTTCCCTCCGCTGGTAGTATTTTCTGTCTGTACCTTTTTTTGTGTGTAAAAAAAGTTTGTACTTATCTTATTTTTATTTAGGGATATTTTGCAAAATCTCCCCTAAATAATGGACTAATTTACGAAATACCCCCTAAAGATCTCGAATTGGTAAAACCCCCTTTCCGTCAAGACGCTGTTTGATTTTGGGTGACGTGGCAATCCGTGTGTGTTATTAAGTAAGAAAATAAAAGTTAGACGAAAATACCCCTGCGTACGTGGCAGGGGTCCTCCAACGGTCTTCTCTCTCTCTCTAACGGTCATCTTCTTCCTTTGCTGAACCTATTTATACCGATCATCTTCTTCCTCTCTCCAACCTATTTATACCGATCATCCTCCTCCTCTTTCACTTGATCCTCTTCCAGCGTACAACTTGTCTACCGAAGATCAGGTTCCTACAAGCATGGGGGGTGCTCCTTCATCTATAGAGAAAGAGGTAATTTCTGCCATTGAAGGAGGAAACACAAATTATTATATTTACAGTAAGGAGGAAACACAAATTATTATATTTACAGTTAGGAGGAAACACTAATTTTTAATTTCTAAATTTGCAGGGGTGGGTGCAGCTGGAAGAGGTAGAGGCCCAAATGCTGCTGGAAGAGGAGTTAATGTGCCTCCTTATACAGGGGTGGGTGCAGCTGGAAGAGCAGCAACAGCAGCAAACTTTCATAGCATGTATGGATTTAAAGCTGATGGCATGAGGGAAGCAACAAGACCCCAATCCCAGATCTTCAGGCCACCTAGATGGAGGCCTTAACTGCAGTTGTACTTGGGTTTTTTTTTTGTTGTGGACATTTTGTACAGAGGTTATTCTCTGCTTTAAGTATTTTGTGCAGTGATAGCATGTAAAAGTTTGTCTTTTAACTGCAGCTGATAGCATGTATTTTTGGGTTGTGGACATTTAATTAGATACTCTGGAAAGTTTGTCTTCTGTAAGGATTCTATGTTTACATACTATGGACATGAAGAGAAGTCTTGCAGTTTGTCTTTTGTAATGATACTATGTTTGGTGCATGTATTTTTCGACAGTTTATGGATGACGGCTGATTACCTAGAGTGTATGTCTAGAAACTGTGGACATGAAAGAGAAGACTGCAGCTGATAGTTGATAGCATGTTTATATATAACAAATGTCTATTTTACATTGATCTTCTTTTCATTTGGTCTAACTTCAGTGAACCTTGAAACTGACCACACAATTCACCAATCTCTTCAGGACAATCTTTGGCCCAATGTACACGACTACCACACTTAGTACACCCCTTTGCTGAATGTTGTCTTGGTGGTGGCAACTTCACAGCTTCATCTAACCACTGGAATTCAGCACAATTGAAGTGTTGACATCTCAAAAATCTTCTGTGCGGATTAGCTCGAGTGTTTCCTTCCCAAACTCTTCTTATCCCGTCATATCTTCGACATTTTGAGTACATAAATGGGCACCCTATTGCTGAATGTGTCGACTGGCAACAAATTTGGCATTTAATCTGATCACTTTCATCAATCTCATCACTTTCATCACTCGATTTCTGCAAATATAGAAATTAAAAATTGGTGTTTCCTCCTAACTGTAAATATAATAATTTGTGTTTCCTCCTTACTGTAAATATAATAATTTGTGTTTCCTCCTTTAGTGGCAGAAATTACCTCTTTCTCTATAGATGAAGGAGCACCCCCCATGCTTGTAGGAATCTGATCTTCGGTAGACAAGTTGCACGCTGGAAGAGGATCAAGTGAAAGAGGAGGAAGATGATCGGTATAAATAGGTTGGAGAGAGGAAGAAGATGATCGGTATAAATAGGTTCAGCAAAGGAAGAAGATGACCGTTAGAGAGAGAGAGAGAGAAGACCGTTGGAGGACCCCTGCCACGTACGCAGGGGTATTTTCGTCTAACTTTTATTTTTTTACTTAATAACACACATGGATTGCCACGTCACCCAAAATCAAACAGCGTCTTGACGGAAATGGGGTTTTACCAATTCGAGATCTTTAGGGGGTATTTCGCAAATTAGCCCATTATTTAGGGGAGGTTTTACAAAATATCCCTTTTATTTATGATAAAACCCCGCAGCTCTCGGTTTTTGAATCTACAGAAAAATTTATAAAATAGTTGTTGAAACTAATATTTTATGTGCAATTTTTCTTTTTCTTTTGACAAATCAATCCTATTTGCAGATTTTTTTTTTCCTCTGCGGAGTTTTATGCACCCACAAGGACACCAATGCTTAGCGAGTCATTACTTTTTTGTGTTTGGATGTCACAGAAAATGAGCAAAAAAAAAACTTAATTTCTAAAGGAAAAAAAAGGAGGAAAATGGTTCTCTCATTCACCCCATGGATTTAATTTTTTACACCCAGTTATTCACTTTTAATTTTTAATTTTCGGACGTTTCCAAACATTGGAAAGAAAATTATAATGTTTCAAAGAAAATAAAAGAAGAAGAAGAATTGATTTTCTTTCCTTTTCTTTTGGCGAACCAAACACGATCTATTTGGTTGTCCGAAAATAGAAACACATGCAACATATGTTGCAGGTAGTATCAAATCTATTGTTTGGTTGAGCATAAAGATGTTGTCATATTTATAAATTCATTGTTTGGAATGATGTAATTGACATATATATTTGCAACTTTTGTTGCGGTATACGAAAGTACGTTGGTTTGTTGTGTGCTTATGACATTGAAAAAAAGAAAAAGTCGGTTGTCGTGTTGTTATAAGGTATATTATTCTAGTTGGAAGAAATAACATAATATTTGTTGTATCAATTTTACCATATATATATATATATATATATATATATATATATATATATATATATATATATATATATATATATATATAGAGCGGATCAAAAGTCTTTCTTAGAAAGTCCCCTAAAAACCTCCCTCACTCTAATCCGTAATGTTAATGTTAATATTAATGTTAATGTTAATATTAATTTTTTTTATTTTATATTAATGTTAATATTAATGTTAATGTTAATGTCAATATTAATTTAATGTTAAATTTAATGTTAATTTTAGTATTTAATGTTAATATTAACATTAATATTAACATTAAACTTAATATTAACATTAATATTAATATTAAATTACGACTTAGAGTGAGGAGGTTTTTAGGGGGTTTTATAAGGAGGGCTTTTGATCCGCTATATATATATATATATATATATATATATATATATATATATATATATATATATATATTGAAATTGGTATAAATTATGCAAAAAAAATATACGGCCAACCAAATACCTTATTAATTGTGGATACCACATGAACTTATTGAATATGTAAATGATTCTCATTAATTGTGTATACCACATTAACTTCTTTTGGATATCTTTTTTCATCTGCATTTAACATAATAAGTAAACTTCATAAAAGTATTTTGTTGGAGAAATAAATAGGAACAGAACGCATAATAATTAGGAACACAACATAAACACATAGGTCCAGTAGTTTAAAAATCGGACTGGAGATAGACTCGGACCAGGCATTGGATCGGATCAAATCGGTTCAACCAGTTGCTTCACTTGGTTAACCTAAGTGGCCCAAGTTATCTCGGACAAGACATTGGATCGGATCAAATCGGTTCAACCAGTTGCTTCACTTGGTTAACCTAAGTGGTCCAAGTTCATCCTTATGGATACTGATTTATATATATATATATATATATATATATATATATATATATATATATATATATATATATATATATACAACCGAATTTTGAAAAACAGTGGATCAATACTGACCTGACACGAAAAAGCTATCAGTTCACGGGTCAACCAGTTGAACATGCGAATCTATTATATAAAGAGGTTTCAAAACGGCTCAAAAGTGAGCCATCTAAGCCGTATGAATATCATTAACCATTTTATTTTTTTAAATTACGGAAGATAAAAATTAACTTCCCCATCCACTATTGCTTAAAAAAGTTATGAATAAAACTTTCTTTTTTTTTTCTTTTAGTCCCTACAAATATCTATTTACAAACTAAATTTAAAACTGTTTAAAAACTAAATTTAAAGAAAAAAATATCAAAAAATATTTAAATTGTTTAACAAATCTTAATTCAAATATATTTAAATATTTGAACTATTTTTCAACAATATCTAAAAATATTTATCCATAACAAATTATAATTAAAATTTAATTAAAATTTTACAAATTTTAATTAAAATATAAATATATATATACAATTAATTTTAATTTTAATTTTAATATTTAAATTATTTTTTGATAAGATTAGAAAGAGGAAGAAAAAGATTTAACGTGCAACACACTGCATCTTCTAGTATATATGACCCCTCCAATGAGGATGTGGGTTCGAGCAACGGGGGCACCATTTAATTTTTTTTTTGGAGAATTTAGTGGTGGGGTGGTGGTTGGGTGCAGTGCAGATGTGTGGTGTAGTGTGACTCAGGAGGTGCACGGCGGAGTTGGTGCAGCTACGACAGGGATGTCTACTCCTAGCTTCTCTGTGCTTATAAAGGGACAACCCCATGGCTATTTCAAAAGTACTCGAGGTTTACGACAGGAATGTCCACTATCCCCATATCTATTTACATTCGTGATGGAGTTTTTCACATGCCTGATGGACATCGAGGTGGGTAGAGGACGGATCATACCTCTGTTTCGACATATTCATCCACAAGTTACACACTTAATATACGCGGATGATCTACTTGTATTTCTGAAAACCGTCAAGACTGAGATTACACACACTAACAAGGATCATGGAGAGATTCAACAATTTGACAGGATTACATCTTAATAAAGATAAGAGTACGGTATTTTTCAGCAAATGGTGTCCACAGCAAGAGGAGAAGGCTGCCAGCATCGGCATCACCAGAGGTACACTTCCGGTCAAATATCTGGGTATTCCACTCTCTGTTAATTATGCGAAGGCCACCGAATGCTCAAATATACTGGAGTATGCACAACGAAGAATGGAGGGATGGCAGGCAAAAAATTTGTCCTTTGGTGGCAGAATCGAGTTGGTTCGTTCGATAATAACTGCAGTAGCTAGCTTCTGGCTTCAATCGGTTATGTTACCGCTAGCAACTATCGATAAATTAGACAAATTGTGTGCAAATTTCATTTGGAGAGGAGGGATACATGCTATTTCTTGGTCGGATCTTTGCCGTCCAAAGGAGGAAGGTGGAGTCGGTCTTCGCTCATTACGCACTCTCCGGAAAGTAGCGGGATGGAAACTGGTGTGGAAATTCCTGCATGAGGAATCAATTTGGGCTACCTGGATGCGTAATCGGTATATGAAGCAAACAAATTTCTGGGTATACTTTTCGTCAAATAATGAATTTGTCACTCTCAAATATATGCTTCGACACAGAGTCGAAGTAAGCCAACACTTGGAAAGAGTTATCAAAGACGGCACGAATACCGACCTTTGGTTGGATCCATGGATCCAACACAAAGGGCTCCTCGGCTGGGTTGGAGATCATGCAGCACCAGCTGCATATGGGGGTGTGAGAGTAGCGTCTATCATGCGAGAGGGAGGTTGGCATGCTGGAGCTAACCTATACGCTCATTCACAGATTTCTCGGATACAAGCAGTCCGCATAGATTGTAGCATTCAAAAGGATAAGTGGGTATGGGTGGGTACGCCTGATGGGGAGTTCATATCTAGCGAAGCATACAAGCAAGCTAGAACACCTACTGATACTTGGGAGGATGCCGAAATGGTGTGGTTTAAAGGTTGTCCAAAGAAGATGCAGCTTTGTCTATATAAGTTACTCCAAGGAAGACTACTCACGATGGATCGTTTGATGAGATTCGGAATTCAGCTAGATCATAACACATGCATACTATGTGGACAAGACCCAGAGTCGATTAACCATGTCTTCTTCCAATGCCAATTCTCAAAGAGAATATGGCAAGAGCCGGAGAAAGTTATTTTGCTTCGACATAGTAGAGAGTATGGAATCAGGGAATTATACAGAGTATTAAAAGTGACAAGATAAAAGGTGCGGTATGGTACGGGAAGGCAAGAATCAGGCTTGCGGCTGCGGTATGGCACGTCTGGAGGGAGAGAAATGCAAGAATATTCGAAGCGACTCAAACTTCAGAAAGGGGTATTCTCAATAATATTGAATATGATGTATTTTGTATGAATAAACCGAGCCCTAATACTAATATGGGCTAAGATGTACTCAGTTATTCTATGATAATAAAATCACCATTTCCAAAAAAAAATATATATATATATATATATATATGCTTTCGGACTATACTGGTTGGAAGTCTTCGGACTGAATTATAGCCTATGAATAACTGAATTGAACAGAAAGAATATTGTTTTTTTTTTTTTTGGTTCATATTTTAATGGAGCATGGAGACGTATCTCCATAGAGATTCGAACTCGTACTACTGCACCGGAGTGTCACGTCTTTTCCAACAGGCTACGGCCTCGGGGACAAAGAATATTGTATATGTTTTCGTGAGGAATGGCATAGGATCTGGTGCACACGGTTGAGTTGGGAAAGCTACTTGCAGGAAAGAATGATAGGAATATCTTTGTTACAAATTCTGTTGCTGGTGGTTGCTTACTTGCTTTCACAATTTTTTTTCTTATACAATACTATTGCTTGGGAAATGTAGGTATCATCAGTGTCGACACCAAACTATTTATATTTTAGTTTTGGAAATTGTTCTTGTTGGATCCCCAGAAGAATGACTTCCCAACGGAACTCTTTTTTATACTAGTTTTCTTCCTAGACAAGTGCAGTGCTGAAGTCTTACACTGTGTTTGAGAACATTTTTTAGTAGAGAAAAAAAAATTTAAGGAAAAAATTGAGGGGAGTAAAATGAAAGAAAAGTTTAAAAAAAAAAAATCATTTGTTTGGATGGACATAAAGCAGGAGAATGAAGGTTTAAAAATAATTGTTTTTGTTGTTTATGGATAGAAATATAATTACTATTTTGTCCTTGGTATTATCAAATGATAATTTATCATTACTTTTATGGGAGTGGTGGGATAAATTCACTCAAATTTTTCTCATCTCTTTCCATTTTTCTCACTTTTGGGAGAAACTTTTTTTAGTGGGATCCACCTACTTTTTTTCCCTCAAATTTTCATCCCTCATTTTCTTTTCTCTTTCCCAAACACCATCACTTTTAATTTTTCTCTCACTTTTCCCTCAACTTTTTTCTTCCTCCCATTTTTTCTTCCTTCCCAAACAGTACCTTAGGATCTGGCATGACCCACATCTTAAATAGTGAAGTAGTAGTTTGAGCTCATTTTTGTTAGGGGTGCAAAGTTTGGACGGCCTAAATCCTTGTTCCATCGGATAAATACATTAATTTATTGGGTTAGGGTTGAAGATACTCGAGTTCGGATTCAGGTTCGAGTTAAAATTTTGAATCCAATCAGAAATCGGATTGGGTTCGAATTTACGTGCCAGATTGCCCAAAGAATCCATATATATATATATATATATATATATATATATATATATATATATATATATATACTTTTATTTAAAAAGTTTA
This sequence comes from Iris pallida, assembly GCA_029216955.1. Taxonomy (NCBI): domain Eukaryota; kingdom Viridiplantae; phylum Streptophyta; class Magnoliopsida; order Asparagales; family Iridaceae; genus Iris; species Iris pallida. The sequence continues at coordinate 2,308,589 of JANAVB010034620.1, read as the reverse complement.
AATTTTAAAATTTTCCATCCAAACTTTTTAACTCATTCTCCTAAATCTCATTTCAATTTTATTTTGTAATGATGGATGTTTAATTGCTATTGGATTATGTATTTAATATTAACCTTTCTAAAATTATTTCAAATATTATATTAGGGCCTGATAAATCCGATGGACCCGATCCAACCTGAGCTTCCTCCGGGCTCGATCTTGGACTTCATATGTTGAATCCGAGGTCGGATTGGGCTTTGGACTCGGACTAGCTATGGTTTATTGGGTTGGGCTCAGGTTGAGCTCAAGCCCGATCCAATCCGTCCGAGTTGAACACTTATTTTTTTTTCACCCATCAAAACTATATTGTCACGTATCAAACTAGTAGATAAAACTAGTGTTGATGTTCACAAAACTACTTCTTAGGTGTAATGAAAATGAGTATACTGATAACTTAGTAAGAAAAAGAGTAATATCTATTTGTTATTTTAGAGTTTGAATGCATGTACTGTAAACCCTTTGAGATTGGGTGGACACTCCAAATTCATTTTGGTTATTTTTTTAAGTGAGGAAAAAATTCTAAGGGTGTGCTTGGATAGGCCTCGTTTGGTTCGCGGAATGGAAGGGAAAGGAAATCAATTCCTTGTCATTTCCTTTCCTTTGGAAAACTTTAATTCCTATTGATTTTTCTTTCCGATGTTTGGCAATGCCAAAAAATTTGGAAAGGAAAGTGAATACTTCAATGTGGGAAAGTGATTCCTTCCTTGGATGGATGGAATCACTTTCTCCCTAATTTTTCTTCCATTGGAATCACTTTCCTTTCCTCCTCAATTTCTTGGGCGCCCAAACATAGAAAGTAATCACTTTCCTTTCCCTACCGGGAGATTCCGCAAACCAAACGAGAGGCCTAAGGGTTAAGAGAGTTATTAGGGAAAGTTAAGTGAGGAAAAAATAAAATCATGCTTGGTTTGAGAGTGGAGGTTTAGAAAATAGAGTTATAAATGGTTAAGTGAGGGTTTATTTCATCCTCTTTTTGTCAATTTTTTTAATCGTCCAAATCGAAGGTTAACGTGGGGGATTGAGGGATTTTGTTTAAAAAGTCATAAATATTTCTTTTTTTTCTATAAAATATCATGATTTCTCTCTCCAATTTTATATTGTTTTCAACATGTTGTTCTGTAGTTTTCTAATTTGTGAAGATATTTTGACAAATTTTTTATTAAAATTTCAATCAATTTAATTTTATGACATATGTAATAAGGTTATTTTGATAACTATCGTATTTTTATTGATCATTCTCTCACACAAAACCTCCAATCCAAGCAAGAGTTATTAAACACCCCACACTAACTCTCCCTCCAATCCAAACAATTTCTATGTATTGACTCCACTCCGCCTCATTTAACTCCCCTTCATTTAACCCCACTTAACTCTATTATTTTTCCCCCCTCAATCCAAGCAGACCCTAAGGCCTCCATTTGGTTCGCGAAAAAGAAAGGAAATGAAAGAAAATCAATTCTTCCCTTATGGGAAATTGTAATTTCGAAAAAAAAGAAGAATGGGTGTTTGGAAATGTCAAGAATATAGTTAAAATATGTGTTTGAGCATGGACAGTCTAGTCCAAATTTGTGTAATAAATGCAAAAAATGAAAGAAAAAAGTAAATTCTTGAGGTGTGTAGGAACTTTTTCTTTTATATATTTTTTTTTCTTTGAGAACTATTTTTTACTTTCTCTCCTTTTTTTTTAAAATTCAAACACTTTTTTTTAAAAATTCAAACACCTGAAATGGATGACCTTTCTCGAGGTCCTAATTTTATAAACAAAATGTCACCTAAGCGAAGCCCATGTCATTTAGAATCTACATGTAAGAGCATCCACAATAGATCGAGCTGAAAATACATATTTTGAGACCTATCTTATTCTACAAAATTAACATCTATATTCTAAATCTAGAATATAGAAATTGAGATGCACCGTTATGCTCTAAAAAATCAGACCATCAGGTACCTAATAAAATCGTCTAACAAAAACACTAAAAATAATGACTCTTGTGGTTACCGAGAAGAGGTATAAGATCATGGCTGGGTAGCACAAGATTAGTAGATCGAGCCACGGAAACATTATTCTTTCACTTTATAAAATGGTAGGAGTTGAAAATAATGGACCACAAAAGACATAAATATAACATGCACAAAGTCACCACCACCTAAAACGTCGTTGTCGATCATGGCAGAACCTAGCAATTTCCAAAACAAATATAACAAAAAACCGTGTATGGATTTGCATCGTACTTGGCCCACTTTTGCCAGTGAAACGCGGGAGAATTTTTTGAAGGGCGTAGAGTTTTCTGTTCCTGAAATCTGAGTACCAAATATATTCATTCTTATACAAAATAAAAATATAAATTTGACTGATTGTGGATATTATTTTTTAAAATAATCAATATAGGAGCAAGTCTTTAATTGAGGTCAATTATTTATTTTCTTTCTAGAAAGAAAGTCTTGTTCTTTTCCATTACTTTTCTCCCCTTCTTTTTGGATACACATTGACAGGTGTATTGACAAGTTCGTTGGCTCTCTCTTGTTCTTTAATTGAGGTCAATTATTGGAAAGAAAAAAAAATCAATTAATTAATGTAAGATCACTTCCAAATAGTTGGTAAGCATTTATGGATTAATTTAATAGAGTTTATTGATTTTGTCATTCTTTAAAGCAATTTTAAAATTTGGACACGACACGAGAGAGATTACGTAACGTAGTTATAGCCTTCATTGTCATATTTGCACTGTCAGGAATTTACTAATGAATTGTATTTGAAAGTTATCGCTATGGTTAAGTCTCATAGGTATTGTAAAATTTTCGATTGATAACACCAAATAATTAATTCGAGTCAATTCTATTTTGTAGACTCTTCAACTTCATGTCCGGACTGACATTCATCAAGGACAACTACGTTCCATACGAAAATAAATAGAGATCTATTCTCATATATATATTTTTTGTAATATTTTTTAAGAAATTAAAGTATCCAAAATTAACATCAATTAATAAAATCATTCAACTACAATGTCTTTTAATTGAAATAGGAACTATCATTTACCCTATAATTATATTTTTAAGTTTCTTAGAATAGTTGGTCATACAGAATAATTTTTAAGTTTCCTATAATAGTTGGACATGGGGAATAATGATTGTAACAAAGACTTAACTAACTATGGATTAAAAGTTTAGTTTTTACTAACTTTTTTTTTCTATATGTAGTTAAATATAGATAAATGTAAAATATATATATACATATAATTTTTTTTGGAGGTCTATGAATTCGACCATTCAGAAGATCTAGTGCGGTCGCACCAATTGCACTCCCTCAAAATCGGACATGTCAACCATATATATATATATATATATATATATATAATATATTATATAATATAATATGTTGGCACCAAGTTCTCTCTCATATGATTCCAACAAGTTTTTTCTTTCTATACATACACATCCTCCAAATCTTATTATTTGTTTAAAACTCCCTCAAAATTATAATTATTTGCTTAGAAGTCTCTCAAATTTATAATTTATTGTATTTTTTTATTGTTTTTTGGACTTGCCTCTAAGCCAAATCTCCCCAATACATCTTGCTAGTCTTAATCAAACCTAGTTGGATTGGAGACATAAACTTCTCTAACATAATAATAATAATATTAATATTAATAATATTATTAATTTTTTTGTATGTTGAGGCCATTGTTCGAATCCATTACCTCCATAATAACTCACATCAGCTAAAATGGTCAGACCAATTTTTGGTATAAATTTTTGTACTAATTGAATACTAGTGATCTTATACTTATGCCTTCTATGAGGTTGTTTGTCGCTGAAAGTATCAACAAAAACAACTTCTGAAAGCAATTTTATGTGTGTTTTAGAATTTGTCCAACAATTGAACTAATTTTTCAACATTGTTTTACCAAATAGTTTTGGGGCTGTATTTTCAAAAAAATTAAGAGAAAATATATTTCAATTGTAGCCTTGACTCTTTGAGATTTGGGAGGACATTCAAAGAAATTCAACGTAAAAATAGGGTAAATTTATTGGGCATATCTGAGAAATATTCTAGATAAAAAAATATGACTATAAGCGTGAATTATATATATATATATATAATATATATATATATATATATATATATATATATATATATATTTTGGAACCAGGTAAATTATTTCTGGAATCGCTCCCACTGGGTTTCGAACTCCTGACCACTCGGGCCGCATGCATCTCTCTTAACCACTATGCTAGAGGTCATTTGCATATATATATATATATATATATATAAACTTAGTCTTAGAGTAAGTTCTGATATGTCCAATTGAAAAAAAAAAGTTCGAGCTCTCTAGCCTAGTGGTATTAGAGTGGACATCTGGAGGAATCGAAAAGGTTCGAGTCCCCCAATTTTGTGTGTGTGTGAGATTTTAAAAAAAAAGTCCAATTTAAAAGTGAGTACAAAGGTAACAACAGACAAATGCAGAATATAATGGAAGAAGTTAAACAAAAAAAATATAAATTTAGGGTCCAAATTTTCAATAGTACAGGGCTTAAACTCTAAGCTGATACAAAATTGAGGGTCTAAACGCTTAATTAGTCCTAAATAATAATAAGGGTAGCTTTAAGGGGCTTATATGCAAATGTGTAGAGAGAGATAAATTAAAACTTTTTGTGGAGTCCATTAGCTCTCTTCTTCTTCTCTCTCTCTCTCTCTCTCTCTCTCTCTCTCTTAATTTCCTCCCGAAAATTAGGGTTTCGTGAATTTAGTGTTTCCGGAGGAAGAAACATGTGGGGGAACGGCGGCCGGTTCTACTGGGGGAGGAAGGAGAGCGGCGGAGGGGGAGGAGAGGCGGTGGGGATCGTGGTGATCTTCGCCTGGCTGTCGAGCCAGGAGAGGAACCTGAAGGCCCACGTCGACCTCTTCGGGTCCCTCGGCTGGAACTCCCTCGTATGCCATGTCGATTTCCTCACTCTGTAAGCAATTCTTTTACTACTACTAAATGGATTTTTTTGGGTTGTGGTGCGGATTGGGTCGGATGTGATGAAAGTTCGAATTTTTGGAGGAATTGTTACATTTGAATCCCGAAGATTTGGGTTATTGATCGGTTTGGGTGAGGATTAGCTTGGAGATGTAGAAAAGTTTGACTCGTTTGGAATAATTGTTACTTTTGAATCCCAAATTTGCTTTCTAGATTGCTGTTCCTTCTTGTTTTTTTTATGATTGTTTTGGTGTGTGTTAGCTCGGGGCTGTAGAAAAGTTCAGTCTTTGGAGAAATTATACCTTTCAATCTCTATTCTGGTTTTGGTATCACTCTTTGCTTGTCTTGATTGAGCGATGTTTGGAATTGATGTATGTAAAATTGTGGGTTCTAGTTGTTATCCGCAATAGTTGATGTATTAAATTGATATATTAAATAGAGAGTTTATTACAAATTATTCAATTTTGTTGTCTGCGACTCCAGCGGAAGTCATTGAATTAAAACCACATCTTGACCTTATCGACACCTTTGGAGAGTTCAGAATGAGTGGATAACATATTTACAATGAATCTGTCAAACCCAATTTCTACAATGTTGTGGAACTTGGACGTAACTTCTTTAACGCCTATGTTTGCGTAGATACGAATACAACATGACACAATACAGACAAGGAGACGTGAACATAACGATACATGCATGACATTGACTTTCCTTGTTGTGAGGTATTTTGGAGTGTTTGTGTCGTGCATGAGACAAGTTTGACATGGATATGACACACATTAAAACATTTTGGGGTTGTGTGCTTCATAGTGTGAGGCCTTGGATGCACTAAACATTGTCTGATTATTTTGGGCTTCGGTGGAGTTGTCTATATGGAGGGGACCCGCTCGAGTTACGGTGGTTTCTTGGGGGTTTGGGACCTCTGGGTGGTAGTGGAAGATGTGTAAAAGGAGCGTGGAGAGGGGATGGGTATACATAAATGATGTTTAGATATGCGTAATTTGTTTAGATACACAAAATTTGTATATCTGCCTCTGTTCTGGGATTGTAACATCTATTGCTAACTTCTCCCCAGAGTTAATTTTGTGTAGTTGCAAGGCGGATGACTACTGAAAATGAAAACTAAACTAGAAGATAATCGTTTGACAATTTTTTTTTCCCAATCTTAGCATCTAGGGGATTCAAGTTGACCTTGGACAGCGTTCAACTATTATTGTACTAATGTTTGTTAATAGTACAATTTATAATCTTTGCTGTTTGAAAGTTATCTAATCTCAATTCCGTCTGTGCAGATTTTTTCCTGAGAAGGCCACATCTCTAGCTTGTGGGGTTCTAAGCGAGCTAGTTAAGGTGAGTGTAATTGTAGTCTTGCAACAGCTTGGGAGTTTACATTATTTTTTTTGAACAATTACAGGATAGTTTATGCATTATGGGGAAATCTTGCGCTGAGATGTATATACCCGTCAATTTTTGTAGTCCGCTTGGAATAATTGTGCACTTGGTTCCTGCCCAAACTGTTATCAGCTTAGCAATGGGAGTTAGGTGACTACCGACACCATTCATTATGACAACTTTGTCGATTACCCGATCGGATAGCTGGCACCCCGGTATCCCGTATTGATTTTGGGCCTCATGGGAATTACCTTATGGCCAATTTACCCTGGGGCATTGACAACTAATTTTTTTGTTCTAGGTTGTAATATTGCGTATCGTAAGATATATTAAGTACATTAGAAAATTAATATAATATATGGATAAGTTGAACACTATAAGAAACAATCAAGAGTATCAGCTAAGAAGCACATACGTTCCAAATTTTATGTTGCGTCCCTGTCGTGTCGGCTTGTCTGACACACGTATTGGATACGCCACGAACACTCCGAAATACACTAGGACACTAAAATCAAGGTTCACACTATCAATATCAGAATCTATGTCAGACCATTCCTATGAGCATCATGATCGACGGTATTGGCATTATCGACGGTTTTGGATCGGAATATCGATTTTTTGGTATCGGAAAACAAACAATATTAATAATTATTAAAATTGTAGAAAAAATATCATATACATTTAGGCATAATTATTAAGTATTTTCTGTGTTGTTTCTTGATAATTTTGGAATTGAACGGAATAATAGTCATCATTGCCGACTAGTTTACTTGTGATAGATAAATTTTCTTCTTTACAACCTTACTATGCTTTTACACCCTTGCTGATTGGTCTATTTTCGTTCAATTTTCTGTGCAGAATTGACTGGAAATAGATCCCAAATGTTGGTATCAATATCGGTTGGTATCGGATTGGGACATGCCAAACCGTATCGCTATTGGCCGTATCGGATCAGTATCGGCCGACACTGCCTAAAATAGGTGCCGATTCCGTGTCATCATGTCTAAAATTTGTGCCGTATCCGTGTCCGTGCAACGTAGAGTATCACTAAGCATATAATTGATCATCATTACAAAGTCGACAAGTAAAAGTTAAACTAAATGACGGGGTATACAACCATCATAAGATCATAACATAGATAACTGTATCCATAATTGAAACAATAGTCAATGAAACACACAAAAGAAAACAATCCAAAAATAAAGGAGAGGAACGCTCAACAAGAAGAAAATAGAAAAGGTTAAAATTTGAAAGAAAAAAACAAAAAGCTTTGGACTTATCGTATCAGACGATACAAAAACTTATCATACATATTTTGTCCCATCCTGATTTATGTATTCAATTCGTATCGAAACCTTTTGTATCGTATCGTACGATATGTATTGTGTATCTTACGAGATTAATTACTTAGCTTTTGTTTGTTATCCCATTTGGCATCATTGAGCAGCAGTTATTCAGAACATCTTTCATCTTCTTGCATCTGGGCTATAATGGTTATTCTCTCCGAGCATCTTTTATGACTGCTTTCAACTTGTTTATAGCGTTTCCATAGGCCATGACCATCCGAGCATGTGCAATAACTACATGAATGCCTTTTAGGATTTAATATTCATTATTATCATGGCATTTCAGATTAGAAAGCCATCAGAGGTAGCTAGATAAGAAATTGATCATTTGCAAATTAAACACTCTGATCAATTTGCATGGTGCAGTAGCAACATGTCATTTAAGATTTATGCTATTAGTATCACCTTTGTGTATGTTAATATAGTTCCATCCTCTTTGTGTTAATTGTGGTTACAGGAAGTAAAAGTGAGGCCTTTACCTATTGTGCTCACATCTTTTTCTGGAGGATCAAAAGGTTGCTTGTACAAGGTCCTGCAGGTATGCTATTCAACGATGTATTGAGCCCTTGCATAGCATACTTTTTCCTGGTCCTATCTATCTTTTCTTTTTCCTTAATACTCATAGCCAAGTAGTAGTGGATCTTCTAACTTCTGGAAAAACTGATATGTTCCCAATTTTCAGTTGGTCGAGGGTAAGTGTGAAGGGCAACTCAGTCAGGTATGTTCATAGTGTTCAGTATCTTCTAAATGTTTCATCTGTTCATTGTGCAATAGTTTGTTAGGAAATTAAGTTACACATATTATGCCTAGATCACCTGTCATTGTTGCAAGAACTCTCGCCCCAGTCTGCCAAAAAAAAGCTCTCACTATTGACACCTATGTCAATGGAATTTGTTGACAATGGCTTGTTGCGTAATTTTTATCTGCTATGGAGCTGGTGGAATTGTTAGCTTGCTGCAGACTCTTTACAGATGTAGCTTGGAGATTTGTACTTCAAGCCCGATTGAAACAGCCAACATGAACCCTCCTCACCCCATCCCTTCCTTTTCCTCTCTCATTTCTGTCTCTCTTTGAATCTTGTATCATTATTTTCTTCTGGTGTGGAATTTATCACAACATTGTACAGAACTATCAATTTTTTATCCTGCAGCAGCTTTCATTCTGATATCAGAAATATTGTGATTTGTTGCTTTAAAATGCCAATCATATAGTTATTAAGGATAGGTGTTGAGAGATACTTATTTCTTTCATTTAATTTTTATTCCAGGATGATTATCAGCTGGTAAGAGACTGCATATGTGGACAAATTTATGATTCAAGTCCTATAGATTTCACCAGTGAGGTGGGCACTCGGTTTGTGCTCCATCCGTCTGTCTTAAAAACGACACACACACCAAGAGTAATATCATGGATGGCAAAAGGCGTTGCATCAGGTCTTGACACTCTCTTCATAAACAGATTTGAAGCAGAGCGTGCTGATTATTGGCAGACTCTGTATTCATCAGTTGTAAGGATATCTCCTTAGTCTCGTCAATTTATTCTCTAATGAAGCGGAATGTTGATTTCTATGTGGACATCCTGTGAATGCAGAACATGGGTCCTTATCTCATATTCTGTTCAGAAAATGATGAGATAGCTCCCTATCAAATTGTCGGTAGTTTTGCACAACGTCTGCAGGAGCTTGGTGGTGATGTTAAACTGGTAAAATGGAGTTCCCCCCATGTAGGTGAGTTTCAATTTTTCACAATATATTTCTTTCTACTTATTTTATTTGGTAACAAAATTTTGAGGGGTTCCCCATTTGTAGGATCCTGAGTAGAAGTGAGAACATCACAAAATAGCCTTATAAGATATCATTAGTGTTTAAAAATATTATCTGGCATGCTAACTTTAACTTTAATTACAACTGTAAGTTAAAATGAGCAGTGACAAATAAGAAAGTTTGTACTTGTTCTTGATTATCTTGCTTAAAGTAGGACATAATGTAAGGGAGTACTCAGTGATGAGGAGGGGAATCACTGAAATTGGATGAATGAAGGGGGCTCAAGGCAAATTTTAAAATAGGCCAATAGAATTAATGGGTATCGCACCTAGTTGGGATTGGGAACTTCTTGACTCGTAGCAATAAATAATCCACAAAGTCATAAAAGACTTCAGTTTGCCTCAGTAGAACAAGTATCTTCTGAACCCTTAAAATTGATAATTATAGAAGGAAGTATAAAGAAAGTACAAAACAACAAAGCCTAGGGAAGAGACGATCTTTAGTTATATTTGTCAATTGCTAACTATGATGTACAAGTCTAATTAAACTGATGAGTGTTTGACACTAGAATGTGTATACTTGAGCAAAATTTCATATGTCGACTTTGTTTGTTCTATATCAATAGGTATGTCATGTGTTGGTCTCTTTTATTTCGATTAGAATCAATCTAAAACCAAGCACGAGTTTTCTATTGGCCACTACCAGTTCACAATGTAGAAAATCTAAGAGACTGAAGATGATTGCTATAGCTTTCTTTTAACTTGTGAGGTAGAGGGGGTTGCATTCTGAGCTAGTTGGATTGTTAACAGGGATGACCAGGACGAGTTAGACAGAATTTTGAATTCTTTGTTTGAGTATGTAAAGATCTCACCTGGTCTTCGCATTGCTCCCTTGCAAAAGTTAAGAACCAAATCTGTAAAATCTACCTCTCTTAGGATCAACTCATTTTTCCTGATTTCTTCCAGATATTTGGTTCTCTTTAGATTCTTTGGCAACTTTAGGATTCGGAACACCCTTCCATTGCAGACTTGTTTTGATACCTAAATGCATTGAGACTTATCTATAAACAGTCATAGGTCTCCTAAAACTAAAGCATAAAATTTAGGGAGTTTGAACGGCATGTAACAAAAGTGGCCGATTGGGCTCAATCAGATTGACTGGGCCAGAAGATAAAAATATGAAACAGAAAGGCTTATGAGGAATTAGTACATCCAAAGAAATAGGTCATCAGAACTTTTCTGGGGGAGTATATTAAGGTACTGTATAAGGCATCATTTGGGACTCTGCTGTTTTTCAAAAACCAGCAGAAGAAGCAACTTTTGGCAGCAGCCTCCCACCTTCTTTCAATATCTGCGCCAGGTTTCAACTAACTTTTCAAAGGTTCTTTGATAAGCTGTTGTTACCAAACCCAGCCTAAGGTTAGGTTATACATCCAGGGTTTTAGAACTCGTCCGAGAGGGATTTTCTCATCCATTTTGGGTTGGAACTGGAAGTCCTCATCCGAAGCCAGCCTGAATTATCGTTCTCAGCTGATTCTTACAGATATCAGCCAAAACTGGTTGATGCCGGCCAATTTTGCAGAAAAAATATTGATATAGAAGAAAATCATAGGTATCGTCATTCGGATCCTTAATTACGAGTATAAACCATACAAATCCTCGTTCAACTCCAAAGACAAGAAATGAAAATGTCGACGTAAAAGGAAAAAGAACAACAGAAGTGAGGAGAGAACAAGGAGAGAACAAAGAGTAGAAGAGAGGGCATAGCAAGGTTAACATTATCGATATCGATATCAGAGCCGTTTTTGACCCTTATTATGAGTATCATTGTGTGGGTGGTTTTCTGGTTGGATTTTCAGAGTTCTTGGTTTCAGGGGAGCAAAAAAGATCATAAGAAATTAATTAAAAACTAGAAAAATATTTAATACATTCAGCTATCCTCTTTAAATATTATTTGTTGTTTTTTGTTAGTTTTAAATGGAATAATCAAGGTTCAAAGTATCGGTTTCGGAATCGGTATCGAACCATTCCTATGAGTATCGGGATCGGCGGTATCGGATCGGAGTATCGGATTTTTTGGTATCGGAAAACAAATAATTATTAATAAATTATTAACATTTTAGAAAATATATTTTACACATTTAGTCATAATTTTAATATTTTCAGTGTTGTTTCTTAGTAGTTTTGAAATTAAATGAAATAGTAGTCACCCTCACCGATTGATTTACATAGGATAGATAAGTTTTCTTCTTTTACATGCTTTTGTAATCTTCCTATGCTTTTACACCCTTGTTGATTGGTCTTTTTCCTCCAATTTTCTTTACCGAATTGACCGGAAAAGAGAACCCCCCCCCCCCCCCCCCCCCCCCCCCCCCCCCACTATCGGTATAGGTCAGTATCGGGTATTGGTCAGTATCGGACCGAGACATGCCAAACCATATTGGTATCGGCCGTACCTGATCGGTATAGGCCGATACTACGAACTATGGGAATAATATTCAACATTATCGAATTTATTCACCTCCGCAATTGATGTTCATTTTACTTGCTTTAGACATAGTACCTCGCAATATATAGTTTTAAATGAGATAAATTAAGATGTACGAACTTCGTGAATTTATAGCTACCACTTCAACAAATGGTAATGGTTACATTGTGTCGGTAAAGTCGACACATTGTACCTTGTTAATCTTCAACCGATAGTTTAATTGTGTCGACATTGTTTCGCCCGTACTTCTCTTTCTCTCTCTTTATTTTCCTTGCTAAATGACCGGTAAAAAGAGCCAAAGTTCCGGTATGGGCTAGTATTGGTGTGGGTATCGGATCGGACAAGCCAAAAACAATACGATATACTCGGTACACATCAATATCGGCTGATATTGTGAACCTTTGGGCATACATCTGCGTCATGAGCACGTGGAGATACACTTCGGAAGGCAACATCAGCAATTGTGGCAATGACTAAAGTAAAATTGTGTTAGGGAAGTAGAACAAGATATTTCTTCACATATATGTGTATGCCTGTGTGGGTTCAAATATCGTATTTAGTATGCCTTGTAATTTAGAGTTTAATTTGGTTTTTTTATGCATAAACCCCTTCTAGTGTAGTAGTACGTTATTAAAGCCCTTTAATGTAACAGCCTTGCGTACAAACTAGCCTCGACATCTCGGAATTAGCCAAAACTAGTGAAAACAACAAAAGATGACCGGAATGTGTACTTGAATTGGTTTAACTTTACTTTTACTCTTTAAAATGACATTTTAAGAACATATTGGATAAGTTGCATATTAAATCATGAAGAACCACTTATAATTTCATGAAATCATGCAACTGTGTAATTATTCACTAAAGCAATATATACTACAAAATAATTTATAAATTTGCACTTTACATTTTACTTTTTAAAGCTAATAAAATATTTAAGATAGTTCCAAAACTCGATATTCTGATTCTCCGAGCCAAAGTTGCCGAAACTATGTACTTATGCTGAGTATTTGAGTATTGAGACGGAGACATCAAACTCCCTTCAGGACCATCTCCTACATATATCAGACATGAAAAAGTTGCCGAAACTATGTACTTATGCTGAGTTTTTGAGTATTGAGAGGGAGAGGCATCAAACTCCCTTCAGGAACCATCTCCTACATATATCAGACATGGAATTGTTGGAAACGGGCTTATTCTAGTTCTTATGGAAGTGAGCTGCTCAGCGTTATACCAAACCAAATCTCCTTCTTTCCTATTTATTTGCCAATGCAAGTAGGTTTATTGATATCCTTTCTTTGGTTTATTTCTGATTATACCGTCAATGTTATCTGGACCTTGCCTTAAAGCCCCTAATTACTGATTTGAACTCTTAGTTGAAAATACAGAATGATGATCTAGTTGATGAAAAGTATGAAAGCTCTCCACTCTTACTATATTAACAAGATGAAATATTTAAAGTGAATTGTTTTGTTACTAGTCATTGATGCTAGCACAGGAAGGCTTCCTTCCTGTTTTGAGCTTTTTAGAGCACTGTTTTCCTCAGTTAATTGAAGATGATGTCTATAGGCCACTGCTATGAATCCTGTACTGATGCAAAGTTTCTAATTTCCAACTCACCTCTGTCTGTCTTGTAGCTCATTACAAGTATCACCAAGCTGAATATAGGGCTGCTGTGACTGAGTTCCTAACCAAGGCAACTGTAGTGTATTTACAAAGAAGGCAAATGAATGGAGAAACAACAGCAGTCGAAGGTTCCAGCAGTAAGGTATCAGAGTCTGTCTTCAATTTTCATAAATCAGCAATGAGCTCAAATGAGAGCTTAAATAGGGTTGCAATTGGACCTAGTAATCACTTCTTGCCAAGTTTGGTCGACTTTGGTGAAACTGAAGAATCTGGGTCTTTACAAGATGAGCAAAAGGGGGATTTGTTTCACCTTCCAAGCATTAATCCACATGGGGTTCTCAGCCAGATCCTTTTTGATGTTTGTGTTCCTAAGAACATCGAAGGCTGGGACATTAAGCCGGCCGTTCCTAAAAATGGGACTTCTGGTCGTCGTCATGGACCATTCAATCCTATCAAATTCATCCGGAGATCAAGGTTGTAAAAAATATGTACAATGAGAGACTTTGTTCTCCGGGGCATGTGAATTATGACTAGAGATGAGAAGTAGAACAACCGATGAGATGTGTTTGTTCACAGATCACAGCGAGATGGAGTAACAATACTGATATTATCTTGTACCTTTTCACCTTGCCGTAATGTACAGTAAGTTATGAGGGTGCCAATCTGATTTTTTAACAATTTGGGGTATGAACAGCCGACATCTTTTCTAGTATGAATTATGTTATGATGCCCAGTGCAGTTCTTTGAGCCGCAGACTTTGAAGGCCCGATGCTTATGAAGTTTGTGGCCGAAACCTAAATGCTGTTGCTGGTTACTGTAAGAAAGGGGGAGGGATCAGCTGTTTCTCCTGGAACGAAGAAAGTTCCTCTGCCACGGCAATATGATGGTCCTTTTGCTTTCTTTGATGTCTCCTGATAAAAATCTTGAACTGGAGCTGCTGCTAGCTTGTATGGATATTTTTAACTGTGTATTAGTTCAATAAGTTATGGATACTGGGTCTAACTGTAGGTTGATTGTAGACCAGTGAAAGTGTTCATTAAGTGATACATATAAATAGCTATTTGTAGCTTGTTCATTCAAGGTGTTTTTGGTTTTTGAAAAATAAAGTTTACTTCTTCCTTTCCCTCTCGTCCTCCGTGAGGCTGCCCTGCCCTTTTGGCTTTGATTCCGTATATATTAGTTGAAATTTGTTGTGCAATGACAAAGGTTGATATTATATGATGGTTGTAGTGGTGGCTCATTGTGATCCATATTTATAAAAAAAAAAAAAGAATTGTGATCCGTATGTGCATATATATATATATATATATCACTATGCTGTGTTTCCTTGGGGCATGTATATATATATATATATATATATATATATATATATAAATCACTATGCTGTGTTTCCTTGGGGCATGCTCCAAGAAAGAAAATGAGATGATGATTGGGGCTAATTGACAACCTGGAGCATTGAAGAGGCAGACCAGATGAGGGAGCTGGAGGAAATTTTGAAAATTTTCAAGGGGTTCCTGCAAGAAAATTTGCCCCGATCAAAGTTTTAAGCTTTGCAAGTAAGGAAAGGGGAATTGGAAGATTATCCTTGTACTCATATCTCCTTAGGCAGGAAGAGAGTCAGCAAGCCAAAGACAACACAAGTTCACGAGCAATATATCATTAAGGGTGCAATCAAGCTACATCGAACCAAGCTTGACTAGAACTAATCGAGCTCGATAATTTTTTTTTATTTTAGAGTTTGAGCTTGTCTCGAGCTCGCTTATATTAAGCTTGAGATTGACTTGGTTTGGACTCGAGCTTGGCTTGATAAACAAGTTCGATTCAAGCTTGTTTGATAAACAAGCTCGATAATTTCAAAATCAAACTTGTTAAGCTTGATTTCAAGATCATTAAGCTTCATTTTAAGCTAGTTAGGCTTGAATTCAAGTACCTGTAATACTAACAAATTATTTACAAAAAATCAATTAATTTTTTAAAATATCAATTATTAAGAACATATAAATATATAATACACACAACCATATTGTTATACAACACTTTTTTATTTCAAGTTTAACGAGTTAGCTCGCAAGCTCATAAACGAGCAAACTCACGAGCTCAGACGAGCCTAATACTTTTAAGCTTGAGCATGGCTTGTTTATAAAACGAGCTCGAAAATAAAGTTTGAACTCTGCTGATTATTAAACCAACCGAGTTCAAACGAGCTTTTATCGAGCCGAGCTTCGAACTCGTGAACGGCTTGGCTCATTTGCAGCCCTATAGTTATAAAACAGGAACATGACTAGGGGTGAACATCGGTTCGGTTCGGTTCAAACCGAACCAAATATGCGAAAACCGAAATAACCGTAAATCGTACTTTTCAAAACCGAAAACCGAACCGTTTCTATAAAAATCGAACAAAAACCGAACCGAATTAATTCAGTTCGATTTTCGCGGTTCGGTTTCATGGGCCAATATGCATGGCCTTCAAGTTTTTAGCAAAATGGACCTATTTAAATAACAAAATTTTAAAAAATATATGACATTATTGTATTTATGAATTGTTATATTACATAGAGCAAAAGATATTAGTATATATAGATTGAGGGTAGATAGAGAGAGTGCTCAAAGAAGCACGACATATAATAGGAGAAGAGAGTGCGCTCAGTTAAGGATTAATAAACATTAATATATATATATTGTGGGTAGTTTGATAAATTACTAAATCTAAATCGATTTTCGGTTCGGTTCGATTTTTCGCATGAAGAACCGAAAACCGAACCGTTATTTCAAATTTTCAAATCGTAAACCGAACCGATAACCGAAAAACCGAACCGTTTGTCATATTTTGGTTCGGTTCGGTTCGGTTTTCAACCGTTATATGCTCACCCCCTAAACAGGACTTATTCTCAACAATTACCACAACTTTCGCGCCCTTCTTTGAAATTGCAAAAGGAAGAAGATTTTTTTTTTACACCATTCAAATTCGAAAGGATAATCATCATTTATTGAGTATTTTGTTTATGGTGTTCTGGTAAATTCAATCCCATTGTGTAAATTTCCAAGCACCTATAGACCAGTTTCTCTCTTCACAAATCACATTTATTCAACGAACTCTTCACTTCTTTGACGGACAAGAAATGTAGATTGGTAAGTGCCACATCTCCAGTTCTCACATACACTCACTTCACAGTCTTGATACTTGTTGACTAAATGATGGATCGATGCATACAACCACCTGCAATTTTGTAGATTGGACAAGAAAATTTTCAACTGATATTAGCAAAAGGGGAATGAATTCATAAAACGAAGCTTCTTTCTCTAAAGAAGTAAAGTTAGTAAAAGTTATTATTGTTATACCTTGCCGATACTTTCGCCAGAATGAAGGTACTCTACTGCATCTGCTACGGAGTCGACCCCCAAAAATTTCCGTGGATCAACAGCAACCTGTTGAAAATTTCATCATCATTGAATAAACAAATATTCAGCCAAAAATTCCTGGATCTACAAAAACCTCGTTAAACGATCCATCATACTTAATGATAAGCAATGAACGAGCGAGATCTTTTATGTTATATATATGTAAGCCTCATTATTTTGTTTCTAATTATGTGGAATGTGCATGCTGGTTGTTTTATGCGAAAACCAGAGTTGAAAGCAACTTGGCAAGGTCACCATCGTGCTAACATGATTGAGATATGAGACCGTAACATTTCTTGGCAGCAAATCCTTCCTAGAACTTTCTGGAACCTAATTACTACTAAAACATGCATAAATATAGATATTAAGAAGATGTACTGTATATAATTTTACACGTGTTTATATGCATCCATGCTGTATTAGTATCCTAAGTTTTAAAAAGTGTCCCATTTCGAATATCATGTCCATATCTGAATTCGTGTGTGTGAAACCAAGGATTTGGCAAATGATGGAAACATGGGCACTTTTTGAATTTTGAAATAGAGGATACCTAATTAGTGGAGTACAATTCCATCACAATGTCTGAATACATGCCATTGGGAAGCAAGGAAGGTTGTTCTGTTTCGACAATTGGAGCAGACTGTTGGAGGGTAAGCACTTGGTAAGACCGGATTGTGCAAGGATTGACGCATTGAGAGCCCATATAATTGAAAGCTTAAGCTAGAAGCAACCGCCTAACTATCTACTCCTCACAAATCCACTAATTAATCCATCAAATGAGGGGCTTACTTATTACAATATACTAGTATATGCACGTGCTTTGCACGTATAATAACATATAATAAGAATATTATCCAATTATAGTCAAATATATCTTCTAACTCATGTGGTTAAGGTGGGAAATATTCTTCTTGTTTGGTTGAGTTCGATTCCCCATGTTGAATATATATAACAAATTTAAACTTTTTTCAACATTTTTTTACATAATTTAATTTTTTTGAAAAATAAAATGGACCATGATATACATACGGCTTAGACGGCTCACTTTTAAGCCGTTTTGAAGACTCATTATATAGTAGAACTTAAGAAGTATGTCAAAAGTCTTCCCCTCCACACGTGATCCATCCACACGATTCTATCCATCCATTGATGCGGACATCATGGAATTACATGAATAAACCATCCTTGGGCTCACCACACCTCCCCCGCGCATGGAGGAAAATGGCTAACCAGACCAACTTCACAAACCTAAACATTGGCCTTTATTCCCCTCGTGGACCAGACAATAACTGACCAAGCTCTTCTATCACTCTGTTTGGAGTAAATACCCAGGGAGATTGGGCTTCGTAAGGACCATACCACGAGTTGAAGCCCATCTAACCCACTTAAGCTAGTAGGTACTGGGTTTAACTCACATATCTACCCCTCTGCACTGATTATTCGATGTAGGATCATTGATCACTATATCAATATCTTAACAGGGACAAGAAAGTGCTCGTAGTAAAGGATTGGGGGGTGAAGTTATGTCAGAATTAAACTCTGAAGCAGCAGAAGGTTCCTAATAAAGAGGTATTGTCATGGGTGTCAGGGCTAACGGCTAAGTGACATGTTAACATAGCTGTCTGTAAGGGTAAAAGCGACTAGAAGGGGATTGAAAATCTTAATTTCTGATTGCAGATATCCAGACTAAGTAGCAACAGGAACATCCCTTAAATGCACGATATCCATCGTTTCTTTCTTGTAGATTAGTTTGGCCATGGGTTTGGAGCGTGTTTGTAACTAGGAAATTATCTTCTGTGAATGATGCTGAATGGACATATAATTGTCTGAACTTTTGGGATAAGCCTTTATGGTATTGCTGTCGACTTGTTGCAGTAGTACAACTTCACATGATACGTTCTCATTTGTAGAGAATGACTTAAAGCAGGAAACTTCTAAAGGTATACATTCAAAGTTCCAACATTCTCTAAAATTTCATTATTTGGTATCTACTAATTACTTTTGTAAACAAGTGGAGAAGAGTTGAGATCAAATTGGGAACCAAATAAGCAATATTTCAGCAGCAATAAAAAAGGAAGTACATGGATGTCATGGAGACATAAAATGTGTAAAGAGTCATCATTAGCACCCTCTAGAAGATCTTAACATCACTCGTTTTGCTCCATTTCATCATCAAACCTTATCTTACATCCATGACTAAAAGACTTAGAAAAGTAAAGGCATGTTCAGGGAATAACTAATTATTGTATTTGACATATTGAAATTGGAAAAAAGTCGCCCTTTCATAAATTATGAGTCACACTTGATTTTTGAAAATTTTAATTCTAGATGAAAAACAAACTTTTATTTATATGAATAGGCATAAAAATCAGTAGTAATTTTACTACTAACCATATGATTTATCATTTATTTTAGTACATAAATAAATTCCCAAGCCTGTGAACCTAAGCAAGTAGACCTTCACTAGTAAAACACTTGATTTCTACACACACATATAATACTTTCATCAATTCATGCGTGCATGTTATTGTCGTATAAAATTGAAATTAAACATATAAACAACAGCAAGCAATAAATAGAAATTCTTGGGGATAACTCAAGACAGTAAAAGAGAAAATATTCTTTGCAAGTAGACTTAATTCTCATGGATAACTAGCCACTTACATTTGGGATAGCTTAATATACTATGAAAGAACAATTTACTCTACTAGAAAGGTGGAATTTTCATGAACACCCTGTATATTCATGTGTACAACGGAGTTATTTATGAGGATCATTACAGATTGGCAGGCAAAGAGAACTGTGACTGCATTAACATATTCTAACGAACCCATGTAAGTTTGTCAGCCAGAAAAATATGCCTACCAGATTTATCAGTTTAAATTTACTTGTATTTTAATGCCAGAAAAGGGCATACCTTAAGTTTTCCTGAGGAGAATAGATCAAATAATTTATCCAAATGTTGCTGCCAAAAGTGACCATAGTGAAGTAGGAAAAAGCCACCCTGCAATATGAATGAATCTTGTATCAAGCTTGAATGAAAGGGATAAATTAGTGGACTAATGAAACTTGTGGACATAAGATTTATGCAGTTTATTGTTCCTTGATACATGAGATCCTCAGTCATAGATCACCTTGTCAAAAGTGCAACAAAATTAGTTTTAGTTTGATGCTTGATAAACAATAAATCACATCTTGCAATTAAACAAGGAAAATACAAAGGGAATTTATGAAGACAAAAAATAGAGTGTTGACTTGCTAACATAGAAGAACCATTATCTTCCACATGTATTGCCCCTTTCTCAGTTTATTATGAACAAGTAGAGTTGGCACCAGTGCCTGCTAATCAATTGGTCTCTAGTTGTCACTTTATCCCCTTAATCATTGTACGCAGCTCGCAATCGCACATTTATATCATTGGATTACTCCCAACTACGAGCTCCTTGTTTCCCTTTAATGGGAGACACAAAGGATGATGTTTCTAATTCATTTTTTTTGAAAAGTTAATTTATAATTTTCACAAGTATAAGGCATTACAATGCATGAGTATCCTCTCAATATCTCCTATGCCTTTCTCTAATAAAATTCCCCAGTCCCCTAATATCTGATAGTTGTCTGCAATTTTGGTCTTCTTATTGCAACTCTTCATAAGATAAATGACATTGTCATCTATTATTCTAGCAAGTCATTGATATCTCACTCTCTCCTGATGAAATACCGTCCTATACTTTTCCTGCCAAACATGCCAGCATGCTGTGAACATGTCTAGCCATATCATACACCTGATCTCTCTTCTTCAATTTGTGTAATATTTCTAGTGCCTCCTCTCTTAAATTACAGCTAGGCTTCTCTCCTAGTAAAAGTACGGGTGGGCACGGGTCGGGCCGGGCCCAAATTTGTTGGACCCGGACCGGACCCGTTACTTGGCGGGGCGGGGCGGGGCGGGTCCAAAAAATATTGGACCCAGACCGGACCCGACCCGTTTGAAACGGGTCCGAAACGGGTCGACCCGCGGGTCCAAACGAGTCCCAAAAAAAGTTTAAAAAATTCTATAATAGTAAACATTTACATATGTTATATTGTCTATAAGAACAAAACAAATCTAATGTCTTCCCAAACTTCTAGAATTTGTTTAGTAAACAATAAGATATTCTATTATGTATAGTATAATAACAAAAAATACTAAAAATTGATATAAAAAAATATATACTCCTAGAAACGGGTCGGGCCGGGGCCCCATTTATTTTGAAAATAGGACCCGCCCCGACCCGTTAACATCACACGACCCGCCCCGACCCGCCCCGTTTAAATTTCAAAATTTAGGAACCGGCTTGTTTAGACATTTTACGGTTCGGGTTGGGTCGGAACCGTAGGTCCTAGAACCGTATGCCCACCCCTAAGTAAAAGCCTCCTCATCTCTTTCCAAATTCCAATCGAGTACGGGAAACTGAAGAAAATATGTTCCCCTTATTCGTCATTTTGAAGGCACAACTCGCATCCTGGTGTGGATTCTATTCCAAAGCTTAGACGTCTGTCCCCGGTTGATACTCCTTTAACTCGTTATGCACAGCAACTCATATTCGTACAGTTCCCCGGGAACCATATGTCTGGCCGCCACTTGACCTATGTGTAGGCCCCTTTGCCAGTATCCGCGAGATTGTAGGATGAATCTCCAGTACCGATAGCCGACCCCATTCTGATGGGAGAAGGCTTGGATGATGATGATGGTGGTGGTGGGTTTCCATTGCCAATAATAATCTCCCTCCTATCATTTGGCTGAACCTCCTTGATCTCTGGTTTTGGAACATAGTAGACACTGTTGGGAACCACTCTACCATTTTCCCTTTTGTCCACATTATTGCCCATGGTTTGATCCCATAAGCTCCTATTGCCTTGGTAGTTTTATTTCACCTATCTAGCCCCATAATGAGTCTCCTTTTTACTCCAACTTTTATAGTAATGGGCCTTTTGCTACATCCTCTAGACTTCTCAACTCAAGACCTCCCTCCATCGTTCTAGTGACTCTCTCACTGAGAATATGGATCAGTTGTTCTAAAGGAAAGCAGAACAAACTCCTATCACCTTCATAGTTGCCATTGCGATCTTGATTATTTGAAGCCAATTTTACTGATAGTTGATATTACTGTTGATATCACTGTATATATATATATATATTGTCAGCAAAAGGAAGAAAAAGACGCTACTTCTTGGTACTGAGAAGGGGGAGTTACCGGTCAAATACTTGGGAATCCTTTATCTATCAACTACGCCAGAGAGACTGAATGCCAGAGTCTGGTTGACTACGCTCAGTGACGGCTGGAGGGGTGGCATGCCCAGAGCTCGTCTTTTGGAGGGCGCATCGAGCTAGTCTGATCTGTCATCTATGCCATTGCTCGATTCTGGTTGCAGACTCTCATGTTGCCGTCTGCGACCATTAGTAAAATTAAAAGACTACGTGCCAACTTTATCTGGAGAGGAGGCCTACACTCTATAGGGTGGCCGACTCTATGTAGATCAGGAGGAGGGAGGTGTCGGCCTACGGTCCTTGCGGACTCTACACGATACGGCTGGAGTTAGACAAGCTTGGTGATTTCTCGCCCAGGACTCCTTGCAGGCGGTATGGATGAAGGGGAGGTATATGAAGGATCAGTCCTTTTGGGAGATCCGAGCCAATAGCAATGACTCTGTTACTTGGAAGAACATTCTCTCCCATCGGACTACTTTGAAGGGGCTTATCTCCAGATCAATCTCAAATGGAGTCTACTGAACTGTGGTGGGATCCTTGGATCAAACATATGAGCTTGGCGGATCGAGTTGGTAGGCAAGCGATGCCAATGGCGGGGAGGAGGGTCCGAGTGAGCGCTATTCTTCGGGAGGGTGTGTGGCGAGCGAACCTTCACCCTATGACGAGACAATTTCAGCAGGAGATTGAAGCGGTCCAGGTGGATACAGAGAGTATGGATGGGGACCGATGGGTATGGACGGACACCGGTCAGCATATCTTTCCCTAATCGATTGTGTACGCGTCTCTTAGGGAGGTTCACCCTCCCATGGAGCTGGCTCAGATGGTATGGACCAAAGGGGTGGCCTCCAAAATACAATTTTGCTTTTACAAACTTTGTCTTGGAAAGTTGCTTACTCGGGACCGCCTAGTGAGGTTTGGTGTGCAGATTCCGTCACCTCTGTGCGAGTTATGCAAGCAAAACCATAAATCTATGGAGCACTTATTCTTTAGATGTTCCTTCTGATCATCCGTTTGGAAACATCAATATTCTCAGCTCAGCTTACAGACTCATGGCTCTCGAAGTTGGAGAGAGGAGGTGGCAGAAATCATAGCTGAAAGCAATCGGGGTTCTCAGTGGTACAAAACAACAATGATTCGGTTGGCGGCTGCAGTCTGACATATATGGAAGGAGAGGAACAATAGAATTGTTGAGTTGGTGACAACGTCCACTATTGGGGTGATACACAATATAGATTTTGATGTAAAAGTGATGGAGAACTTTAAGTCTCCATCAAGATCTGCCTTGTAGACTTCTTACATTTTATATATAACAAGTACCTTTTTCCAATATATATATATATATATATATATATATATATATATATATATATATATATATATATATATATATATATCGTTATTCTCTCGGGCGACTCGGGAGGTGGCGGCTAGGTTTCCTCCACCGCGGCTACCGGACCCCACACCGACGGGGGGAGGAAGAACGGCAAGAAGGGGGGGGGGGGGGGCGGGCAGCCCCCCCAGATCGGCGGCGAGGCCTCCAGAGGTGGGGAGGCAGGTGCGGGATCTCTGGTGGGGGGGTCGGGCGGACCCCCCCGGTTTTGGCTCAGGCGGCGGAGCCCCCCCTAGCGATGGGGGGGGGGGGGGGAGGGGAGGGGGCGGGAGTGAAGGTGGGGGGAGGGGGGGGGGTCGGGCGGACCCCCCGGGAAAACTGCAGGTGGCGGCGCCCCCTCCGGCGGAGGGGGGGGGGGGGCGTATCTGACGTGGTGGGGGGGGGGGGGGGGGGGTCAGGCGGCCCCCCTCCGGCGGTGGCTGCGACGTCCCCCATGCCGGGGAGGGGGGGTCGGGGTCGGTTCCAGTGCCTTCGGCAGGAGATAGGATCCTTCGGGGTGTATCTACCGTCCCGAATTTCGAATTCGGAGCAGGTTCTGGATCTCAGGGGAGCCAGACGGAGGGAGGAGGTTGGACGACGGTTATGCGT
The DNA here is from genome assembly GCA_029216955.1 of Iris pallida. Lineage (NCBI taxonomy): Eukaryota > Viridiplantae > Streptophyta > Magnoliopsida > Asparagales > Iridaceae > Iris > Iris pallida. The sequence continues at coordinate 2,284,354 of JANAVB010034620.1, read as the reverse complement.
CGTCGCGTGGCGAAGACCGGGGGAAAGGCAGGAGGTGGATAGGATCATGTTCGGGATCGCCATCCGGCTGACAGTCGACACATCGGGTCAGGGGCGCGGCCATCGGCCCGTGGTCTTGTGGTGTATGCTGGAAGATCGGTGGGCTAGCGGCCAAAGGCGACTGTGACGGACAAAGGAAAAGGTAAGGTGGTGGATCTCGGTGTTCAGGGATCTGGGTCACCCCGCCCGGAGGTTGTCCCCTGGCCACATGGGGCGACTACTCGGCCTGCTGGACGGTCCTGGGCAGAGATCTGCAAACCTGTGGGGCCGAAAAGTCCCATATCGATGGAGTACGTGCCGCCGATCAAGGCAGGGAGGGGTTTCCGGGCCTCGTTCCCTGCAGAGGAGATAGAGAAGGGGACAGCATGCTAGGAGAATACCCTCGTTCTGTATGTCCTAGACAACAAGCCTTTCTACGGACAGATCCGGGGTTATGCAGCGCGTGTCTGGCAGCCTAAGGGGAGTATGGAGTTCTTTGCCCGCGAGAGCGGCTTCTATTATGTGAAGTTCGGACTTGCGGATGTCGCCAGGACCCTCCAAGGCGGCCCCTGAACGTTCGACGACAGGCTTATCATTCTAAAGAAGTGGACCCCGGAGCTTCGATGTGAGAGGAAAGTTCTGAATGCCATCCCTGTATGGATTCGCTTCCTTGAGTTCCATGTCCGGTTTTGGAGTATTCCTTTGTTGATGCGGCTGGCGAGCTTGGTGGGCACCCCGATTAAGGCGGACGAAGCTACTGCCTTTCGGTCGAGGTTGATGTACGCCATGATTTTTGTGGAAATTCGAGCTGGGGGGAGCTACCGAAGTTGGTGGAATATGAGATCCCTTCTGGAGAGGTGCTTACCCAGAAGGTGGAATACGAATGGGTTCCACCTACCTGTTCACGATGTTCCTGTTTCGGACATCTGGCCAATGCTTGTTCGACGGTTGGACCTCAGGTGGAGTCTACTATTCCCCTGAGTGAGGCTCCAGACCCACCCTGCGACATGGATTTCAGAGATGACAGTGGAGAGGAGGTCTTGGTGGGGGAGGTTACTCATCCAGTGAGTGATGGTGGGATGAGCCTCATTGTCTCTACTCAGCTTGCTCCCACGAGTGGGGCGTTGACCACTTGTCCGGGGCAGAGTAGATAGTTACAAGAGGCACGGTGGTGTCGGGGATTGAGGCGCGAGTGGATGGCGGATCGGCTGAGGGACAGGTTTACTGTAGGAAAAGACATGTTGTCGGTCCGCTGAGGGACGGCCCCTCCAGGGCGGGGGGGGGCATCCTACTGACAGAGAGGAGGCGGTGTGTTGACAATCCTGCCTGGACGTTGGTGCTCTCAGGTCGTTTCCCAACAGGTCATTCCGACTGGGATGGAGGAGGATATTTTAGCGTCGGATGTGGCACATTCCCCAGGTGCCGATCCGGGTGTTTCTCCGGGGGACCCATCCTCTCAATAATTAATGGCTATTATCGCCTGGAATGTGAGGGGGGCGTGTTCGCTAGGGAGGTGGAGAGAGATTTGTGGGGTGCTTCACAGAGAGAAATGTGACATTTTTGTTCTATTAGAATCTAAGATCAAAGGTGAAAAGACTCGCTCGGCGGACCCCATCTCATTGGGCCCAACTGCACAACCTGGCTCTATGTGACATGGCCAGGATTTGGGTTCGTTGGAACACGAAGAGCTGGGATGGTGACCTGATCTTGATGACGGAGCAGTTGATTGCCATCTCCTTCTTGAACAATGGTGGCTTTCGGTTCTTGCTAGGGACGGTTTACGGCCACAACGACAGAAGGAGACGGGAGACCCTGTGGAACGACATCTCCCGTGTTGCCGCTGCTGCTAATTCGTCGTGCCTTCTACTTCTTCTGATTGGGGGCTTCAATGCCCTTCTGCACCGAGGGGAGAAGGTGGGTGGTCGCCCAGTTCCAGACTCTATCATTTACGATTTCCAGAGATGCCTCCTCTATGCGGGGCTCCAGGGTTTGTCTCGCTCAGGCTTCATCTGGACTTGGCACAACAAAGTAACCCGTAACAGGGTTGTATGCCAGCTGGATCGAGCTCTGGACAATGGGGAATGGTTCCGGCATTTTCCAAACTCTTCGGCTGAGGGTCTGACTGCTGGGACGAACGATCATTCTCCTATCAGGGTTGGCTTCACTGCTCGATCTTCTGGGAAGTCCCGCCCTTTCAGGTACAACAACAGTTGGTATCTATCGGAGGGCTACCTGGAGGCTGTCTCAGAGGGCCTTACTAGCTGTCAGGAGGGGACGGCCCAGTTCCGCTTGGTTCGTCGTCTCAAGGCCACGAAAAAGACTCTTCGGAGTTGGGTGAAGGGGTTGTCCAAGTCTACCTTAGAAGATAAGGAGGTGGAGTTGCGGGCCATCCAGCAGGACATGCAAGCTGACATGCTTAATGGGGACCTGGCGGCAAGAGAGAAAAAGCTGATCGAAGAAGTCAACATCCTGAGGCTACATAAGGAGATTAACACGGCATAGCGTGCCAAATGTTCCTGGCTCAAGAATGGCGGCCGTTGTTCCAAGTTCTTTTATGATGTTATCCGTACAAGACAGCATAGGAATCACATCTTCCAGCTTTTTGATGCAGATGGCATACTGGTAGGGACGCCGGCTGAGATCCAGGACGAGGCTATCATGTACTATTCTGAGTTATATTTCCAGACTGACTATCTGTCTGTGTTCCCAGAGGTTGTTACGAAGAGATTGGTGACTCCGTATGGGAATAACATTCTTCTTGTCCCCGTTACTTTGGAGGAGGTGGAATCTATTGTCAAGGTGGCGGATCCCAACAAGGCTCCTGGACCGGATGGTTTTAGCAGTGGATTCTTCAAACGTCATTGGGACATTCTGAAGCATCAGGTCTTGGAGGTGGTGCAGGAATTCTTCATCAATGGGAAGCTTCTCAAAAAGTTGAATTACACTTTCCTAACCTTGGTGCCAAAGGAGGGAGCGACATCATTGACGGATTTCAGACCTATTGCGTGTTGTAATTATCTTTATAAGTTAATTACGCACCTTATTTGCCGACGGATGGAGGGGATCATGCAGGACTTGGTATCTCCGAATCAGGCTGCGTTCATCAAGGGAAGGTCGATCTCTGAGCACAGCCTCCTGGCTCATGAGATGGTGAGGGACTTTAGCAAATCCGGAGGGGAGAAGGCATGTGTGAAACTGGACCTGAGAAAGGCGTATTACATGGTCAATCGAGACTTCCTCTGTCATCTGATGACCGCCATGGATTTCGCGGACCACTGGGTTGCATTGATCCGGGAGTGCATCACGTCTCCCACTTTCTCTGTCCTCATCCAGGACGTTCCTTATGGGTACTTCCAGAGCAATCGTGGGCTTAGGCAAGGTGACCCCCTGTCCCCTTACCTATTCACGCTTGTTATGGAATACTTCACATGCCTGATGGACCTGGCAGTGCACCGTGGGAGGCTGGTCTCTTTGTTTCGGAGGGTGGATCCCCCAGTTACCCACCTTATATATGCAGATGATCTCTTGGTGTTTATCCAACCATCGACGGAGGGTTTGCAGACGCTTGCGGCGATTATGGAAGAATTGAATTCTCTCTCGGGCCTCCAGATGAACAGGGATAAGAGTCGGGTTTACTTCAGCTCCCTATATCCCCAGAAGGAGGAGCGGACAGATGTGCTGGGTATCGCGAGGAGTGATCTTCCGGTGCGATACTTAGGAGTGCCTCTCACAGTCAACTATGCGCGGGATCATGACTGCCATAGTCTGGTGGAGTATGTTCAGAGGAGAGTGGAAGGTTGGCAAGCCGCCGGTTTGTTATTTGGCGGACGCATTGAGCTGGTCAGATCGGTGATTTCGGTTGTGGCCCATTTCTGGCTACAGTCCATCCTCCTTCCTGTTGCCACTATTCAAAAAGTGGAACGGTTCTGTGCAGATTTTATTTGGAGGGGGGTATGCATGCGATCACATGGGAGCAGCTCTGTCGACCCAGGAAGGAGGGAGGAGTGGGGCTCAGGCCGTTGCTGGAGATTAGGGAGGCCTCTGCGCTTAAGCTGGCTTGGAGATTCATCAACGGGGGGTCTCTCTGGGCGAACTGGATGCACAACAGATACGTGAAGCAAGGCAACTTTTGGACGTGTGCTACTGACAACAATCACTCAGTCACGTTCAAGGCTGTCCTGAGACACAGAGGGGTGCTCAAATCTGCAATCCGGAAGGTCATGAAGGATTGGTCTGGAACGGACCTCTGGCTGGATCCTTGGATAGATCGGCGTTCACTTTTGGACATCAGGGGAGCCCCGACACATCAGGAGGACAGGCGTGGTCTGACGTGTAGTCGCATCATTCGCGACGGGGAGTGGAGGTCGGAGTCTTATCGGTTTACTGAGGAGCTGGGTGGAATTATTAGTACTATTGTCATTGATCCGGCTTTGCCTGCTGATCGGTGGATTTGGGAGCCGACAGGAGCAACTCCGGGAACTGGGAAGTTCCAATTCCGGAGCTGCTACAACCTCATTCGGCGTACCTTTCCTCAGCGTTCTGACTACGAGTTCGTTTGGTGCAAGGGTCTGGCCAGGAAGATGCAACTTTGTGTCTACAAGCTTCTACTGGGCCGCCTTTTGACTAGGGATCGCCTGAGTTCGTTTAGAGTGTCGGTTCCGGATCCCAAGTGTGTGCTATGCTGTCTGGAGCATGAATCTATAAAGCACATTTTCTTCAAGTGCGCACTGGCATGCATATCTGGTCGGAGCAGAGTAGAGTGTTGGGAGTGTGCGTCTCCGGGAAGGAAATTGAGGACATCATCACGGTGCTCCGGGATAGCAGGAGTCGAGGGCAGGACTGGTTCCGGACCGCCAGAGTTCGTCTGGCTGTTTATGTTTGGCATGTATGGCGGGAACGCAATCGTCGGATATTTGAGGGGCTGGTCACCCCTCCGGTAGGCATTCTCCATAACATCGAGTTTGATGTAAATGCTATGGAGAATTGATGAGTGGGAGTCCCACTTTGATTGTATGTTGTAAGATTATTGCACTACTTTTGGAATAAAATTTACCTTTTTTCCAATATATATATATATATATATATATATATATATATATATATATATATATATATTGATATCAACTATCAGTAAAATTGGCTTCAAATAATCAAGATCGCAATGGCAACTATGAAACAGACAGAGATTTATGAATAAAGAAACAGAGAAGGAAAGCATTGTAAATATGCCAGATACTTGAAAATACAAAATATGCCTACCACAGTTTGGCTTTTTGCTAGAATCTTTTCGCACAGACCAGTATAAGCCAAGGGTTTCCATCCATGCTCTCCTTGATACTGGATCCAAAATGGTCGCGTCATGGGGAGAAAGAAAAGAACTTGTCAGTATAATATACGAACAACTGAGTAAGCTTCAATTATTATGGTCTCCTCAGAAGCATCTTCCAGCTGAACAATTTCATTGTAAAGAAATTTTGAAGTATACTGTATCATGTAGCATCATATCTAAAGAAAGGTACAAAGTAAGCATCAGTTGTTCTTACTTCCCTTAAGATAGTGACAAGTAGCAAATACAATAATAATGAGTGTTAAAATTCATTAATGCACCAACCCTTGCCATAATAAAACATGGTATACAATAACTGTACCATTTATTTGCGATCAATGTAACAATTATCGTGAGCATAGTATTACTGCAACTAGAAATTTAGAACCTGTTAGCTTCCAAAGGATCAAAAACCCTTTTTTTGGCAGTCATGGTTTGGAAGGATCAGAACAGCCATGAGTTGTTTTACTTTTTTAAAATGATACTTCTACAGCCTACTCCACAGACTACGCTCTGGTCTATATATTACATCATACTAAGCATCCTGGTCCTCGCTTGGGTTCTATTCATGAGGCACTCTAGTATTCTGCACAGTAGTCCTCGATTATTCTTAATCCTCGATCCACTGGATAGGCTGATCTCCGCACATGATCCTCTTGGGCTGATCTCCACATATGATCCTCTTGGACTGACCATCATCCCACGAGACCGGTAGACTGTCCTCCAGTCCCGATCTCAATCGGTCACTACCAAAATATCACAGTTCATTGCCTCTTTCATATTTAAGGGCATAGCACCCTCAGGGGGGTTCAAACCTCTGGCTGTTTTTCTGGTCTATTGCAAGTGTTTACCACTTGGCCCGATGTTTGTTGACAATGAGTTGGTGGAAACATCTGGATCGAAGGACTCCCAGGGACGTGGGTGGGATCCCGGAGATCAGAGCAAAGGGGAAAGCCAGGCGGAGGAGGGATCTCTTCCACGCATGGCATCGGAGGAAGCGGGTGGACTATGGTGGAAAGAAGGCATCGAGGGAGCCTGGCGGCTGGACGGCGTGACATCGTTAGCAACCGGCAACGCCAACGGACAGACGAAGAGTTGACGACGGTCGACGGCTGCAACCTCGAGCGAGATACCAGCGTGGATATCGACCAGAGATGGGTAACAAAACAGGTCAGTCCCATGGCCCCATGATTCCTCGACGACAAACAAATGGAGCCGCCTCAGTTTGACCCTCTACATCGCACCCAGATAGGACAACCGACGACCGCTCCAGGAGTAACAGGCAAGTCATGGGTCTCGCTATGTAAAGCAGGGATGCAAGACATTAATACACCCATGCACTATGTCAAACCGAAGGATATCACTAACGAGAGGAGGGTAGCTGTATTCACCGCAGAAGAACTAGAAGCTAACACAGGAAGATGGACCAACACCTTGATTGTCTATGTGCTAGGCGACAGACCATTTAGAAGTCAATTCAGAGCGTACGCGAGACGAGTGTGGAGGCCGCGGGGTAGCATGGAGGTCTTTTCACGTGCTAGTGGCTTCTTTTTCGTACGATTTGGGTTACAGGAGGATGCGGAACGGGTACTGTAAGGGGACCGTGGACGTTTGATGGACGGTCGATTATTCTCAATCAATGGCATCCTGACGTTAAATGCGAGAAGGAACTTCTACATACTGTGCCGATTTGGATTCGCTTTCCAAGCCTTATGCTACAATATTGGAGTACGTCCCTTATTATTAAGTTAGCAAGTTTGATTGGGAGACCGATCAAGTCTGACGAGGCCGCAGAACGTCTAGAGAAGTTGGAGTACGCCTGAGTCTTCGTGGAAATTGCTACGTCCACAACGCTAGCCAGGTTTGTGGAGTTTGAATTGCCATTAGAGGAAATATATTCACAAGCCGTGGAATATGAGTGGGTACCCCAGTGTGTGCCCGGTGCAGCTGCTTTGGATACAGAAGCAGACTATGTCCGATAATGGCGGAAGTGGCGGGAGGGGTAGAGATTGGGGAGACGACTACTCCGCGTGTTCAACGACGGTACCTGAGGCATATGGAAATGTTAATACGGCAACTGTAGGTGGCTAAACGGACTCAACCAGGGTAGTAGGTGGCCAAGTAGACTCAGCCGGGGTAGTGGGTGATCAGCAGGTAGCTGCAGCTACAGGTCTTGGTGAATCATCAGTGGCGGTAGTAGTAGCTATAGGACACGAGCAGTCTATCAACCGATATCTCGGTAAGAGACCATCAGTTGTATCCATCCACCCAGAGGAATCCACAACGGGTCAGATGATTGTTTTTGGAGCAAAGCCTGATATGACGACCAGAAGCCAGAGTCATTCATTGAAGCAGACACAGAGGGGGACGACTGCGACTAGTCCTTACATCAACTACTCTAGAAAGAAAGGTAAAGTTTCAGCGCCAGTCACAGAGGACAGGACAGAGACTCGAACATTTGCATGGATAACCCTAAATGGGATATACTTCTGAGAGGAAACGAGGAGGAGGATGCAGAAATTGGCGAGCAGATGGAGGGATTGCAGACTGAACTTACCGCAGACACGGTGGCGAGTTTAAGGGAAGATGAAGGTCAGTCCAATCAAATTGAATGACGATCTTGACTTGGAACACACGAGGAGCGAATTTTTTGGGTCGTTGGTGTGAGATTAGAGAAATCAGGTGATCCAAGAGAACTATCACTGCATTACTGGAAACTAAAAATAAATCGAAAAGCAAGCTAACTAGACGAACCCTCCCAATTTTTTGGGAGCAGTCTAACAATTTGAGTCAGAGTGAGATGGCTAGAATATGGGTGTCAGACACTAGAGTTTGGTCAGGTCGCATCATACATAAATCTGATCAACTGATTGCGGACGAATTCATAAATAAAGGGACCTTCAATTGGTGTTTGGGACCGTTTATGGCCACAATGATAGAAGATGACGGGAAGCTTTATAGAGGGAGATTATTCATATCTGTGTTATAGCTGACGTTCAGCTTAGTGCACCATTACCGATTTACGGGGACTTCAATGCGATAATATAGAATCACGAGAAAGTAGGAGTTCGAGTTTCGGATTCTATACTTGCTGATTTCCAAACTTGTCTCCTGCATTCTAGTATTCGGTGCTTGTAAAGAGTGGGCCATATATGGACATGGAAATCGTATTTTGTGCCAATTGGATCGTGCACTTGGTAATGGTCGTTGGTTTGCCAAATTTTCATCGGTAGTCGTTGAAGGAATGACACAGCTAACCAGTGATTACTCCCCAATATTGGTGAAATTAACAACAGAGGTTACTAGACATGCTAGGCCGTTCCAGTTTAATATTGCTTGGCCATGTTCGGTTACAAGGAGGCGGTGGAGGAGGGTCTTCTCATGGAGGTACATGAAAATTTATAATTTCGCATGACCCAACGGCTAAAGGTTATCAAGCGCTCTTTGAGGCAATGGATTAGGAGTTGGCCGCGAACCCCCCGTCACACACAAAGAGGCGAGCCTTCGCGCGGTCCAGCAGCAACTTCATATCTTGCCGACGGACCCGGACTTGGTGGCACAAGAGAGGGATCTCCAGGTTTGCCGATTGTCGCTGCAGAAGGGGGTTCAACTGGCTCAACGAGCCAAGTGTTCGTGGCTTAAGGACGGGGATCGCTGCTCCAAGTTCTTCTATGATATTATACGTGCTCGTCAAAGCAGGAATAATGTTCACAAACTCATAGATTCGGAAGGGCGGGATGTTTCTGCAGTGGAGGACATCAACTCAAAAGCGGTTCGATATTATCAGCAGCTCTATAATCAAACTTACTATACACTTGAGTTCTCGGAGCTGATTTGCAAGAGGCTTGTGACTGATGAAGGAAATCGGTTTCTACGTGTCGCGGTCAGCATGGAGGAGTGGAAGCAATGGTGAAACAGACGGATCCTAACAAAGCTCCAGGGCATGATGGCTTTAATAGTAAGTTTTTCGTTACACATTGGGAGGATATTAAATATGACATTCTGTCTATAGTGCAAGACTTTTTTAGCACAGGCAGACTTCTCAGGGAGATTAATCATACTTTTTTAATGCTCATTCCGAAGAAGGAAGAAGGAAGGAGCAATATCCCTTACTGATTTTTGACATATTTCTTGCTGTAACTTTTTGTATAAAATCATCACCACTATCATGTGTCGACGTAGGGAGGGGATCATGCAGGGACTCATTTCCCTTAATCAAGCGGCATTTATTAAAGGGAGGTCTATTGTGGAGGATAGTTTATTGGCTCACGAGATGGTCATAAATTTTAACAAGATCGGAGGGCGCAAGGCTTGCATTAAACTTGATCTGCGGAAGGAGTATGACATGGTAAATCGTGAGTTCGTATGTCGAATTATTTGAGATATGAGATTTGATCAGTGGTGGGTGGCGTTGATTCATGAATGTATTACGACACCAACTTTTTCAGTTCTAATCAAGGAACAACCGTACGGGTTCTTTGCTAGCAAGCGGGGCCTGGGTCAAGGGAATCCCCCTTTCTCCATATTTATTTACAATGGTGATGGAATATTTTTCGTGTATGATGGACGTGGCAGTGCATCGCCATATTATTACTCCTCTATACAAAACGGTTTCTCCTACTATCTCGTATCTGATTTATACTGATGATTTAATGGTATTTCTGGTCCCTTCTAATACGGGTCTAAATGCGATGGGTCGGTTCATGGCCGACTTTGGTGACCTATCGGGACTTCTACTGAATAGGAAGAAGAGCAAGATTTATTTTAATTCTCATTGCCAAGATCAGGCAGCGCTGCAAGACATACTCTGTATTGAGCGAAGGGAGCTCCCTGTAAAATACCTGGGACTGCCATTATCGATCAATTATGCCCGTGCGCAGGAGTGCCAGAGTATGTATGATAGAATATGTGCAGAGATGTATTGAAGGGTGTCAGGCACAGTTCTTATCGTTCGGGGGACGTATCGAATTGATCCGATCTGTCATATCCTTTATTTCTCTCTTTTGGTTGCAGACTATTATGTTGTCTTCGGCGATCATACACAAATTTGATAAATTTTGTGCGAATTTTGTCTAGCGAGGAGGAATTCATACCATTGCTGGAAGGAGCTGTGTCGACCAAAGGACGAGGGCGGTGTTGGTTTACGATCTCTTTCCACCCTCCGTGAAGTAGCAGGAATCCGCCCCTTGCTCGGAATTTCCTACATGGACGATCGCTATGGCCCCAATGGATGAAAAGGTAAATACCTGAATTACTCTAATTTCTGGAGCCAACAAATGTATAATAACTTCTCGGTTTCTTTTAAGATGATTTTACGTCACCGGTCTCAGATACAACCATTAATATCTCGAAAATTTGGATATGTGAGCAATACTCATCTTTGGTTGGACCCTTGGGTGGATCATAAAAGCATTGTTGAACGTGTAGGATGGCACACATTTACACTAACAGGAAGAAACGAGAATGTTAGTTGCTTAATTTGGGATGGACACTGACATCTTGTGGACCACCCTATTGGGCGTCAATTCCAGGGGCTAATGCAAGATATTGCAATTGACATTAGCATGAAGGGGGACGTGTGGAAGTGGGATAGATCCGTTGATGGGTTGTTTGAATTTTCCAGTGCGCACGATACAGTACGGGAACAACATCCTAAGACGGGTCATATGGAATTCATTTGGGTTAGAAAGATGGCACCTAAGACGCAGCTAGCTGCATTTGTTCAAAGCTCTGCGTGGTAGGCTATTAACATTGGATAGACTTACTCGGTTTGGTATCTAGGTGCATGGGCAGGGCTGTGTGCTATGTCAACACAGGGAGGAAACATTCATGCATTTGTTTTTCCAGTGTAATTTATCATGGGAGATATGGCGACACCAGTGCAATACACTTAATATTATACCTATGACTGCTAGAGACATGACCTTACAGATAGCATTTATTTCTTCCCACCATGGTACGGACAACCGTTGGTTCAAAACGGCCCATATCAAGCTTTCGGCAACATCGTGGCACATTTGGAAGCAGCAGAACAGACATATATATGAAGGCTTGAGTACAACACTGCTAGGGATCATGCACAATATTGAGTTTGATGTTAATTCTAAATAATGTCAATTCCTTATGTGTCGGCGCATGGAGGGGATTATGCAGGATCTGGTATCTCGGAATCAGGCGGCTTTCACCAAGGGTCGCTCGATTGCTGAGCACAGTCTGTTTGCTCATGAGATGGTCAGAGATTTCAACAAGCCAGGGGGGATGAAGGCCTGTGTGAAGCTGGATCTGAGGAAAGCTTACGACACTGTCAACAGAGAATTCATTTGCCACCTTATGCTAGCCATGGGGTTTGACGAGGTGTGGGTAGCGAGGGTGAGGGAATGCATCTGCTCCCCCACTTTTTCGGTTCTCATCCAGGGTACTCCTTATGGTTTCTTCAGGAGCAACATGGGACTTCGGCAGGGAGATCCCCTCTCCCCGTATCTGTTCACTCTGGTGATGGAGTACTTCACTTGCCTGATGGACCTGGCGGTGCAAGATTGTCCCTCTCTTCAGGCTGGTAAATCCGGTGGTGTCCCACTTGATTTATGCTGACGACCTCTTGGTGCTTCTTCAGCCTTCTATGCGGTGGATGCGCGCGCTTTCAGATATTATGGAGGAGTTTGGGCGGTTGTCTGGGCTTCAGCTGAATAGGGAGAAGAGCAGGGTTTACTTCAGCTCGACTTGCTCACTCAAGGAGGAAAGGACTTTTGCGCTGGAAGTGGAGAAAGGTAAGCTACCGGTTAAGTATCTGGAGGTACCTTTGACGGTGAATTATGCTAGGGATCAAGATTGCCACAGCCTGGTAGAGTTTGTCCAAAGAAGAGTGGAAGGCTGGCAGGCAGCTGGACTATCTTTTGGGGGTCGCATTGAGCTAGTGAGGTCGGTCATTTCGGACATTGCTATATTCTGGTTGCAGTCGATAAAGATTCCGGTGACCACCATCCGGAAGGTGGAGAGCATATGCGCCAATTTTATCTGACGAGGAGGTATGCATGCGATAGCCTGAGAACAACTCTGCCGACCTAGGGAGAAAGGAGGAGTAGGATTGAGACCACTTCTTGCGGTTAGGGAGGCCTCTGGGGTGAAGATGGCTTGGCAGTTCATCAAAGGCGGCTCTCTTTGGGCAGATTGGATGGCTAGCAGATACTTGAGACGGACTAATTTCTGGTCCTGTAGGTTTGATAACAATTTCTCTGTTCCTTTTAAGGCTATTCTTAGATGCAGATCGGTTCTTCAGTCCACTATATGCAGAATCATGAAAGATGGGGCTAACACCGATCTTTGGCTCAACCCGTGGATGGATAATGGTTTCCTCCTGGAGACCTTGGGTGCACAGATGGATAGAGAGACGAGTAGAGGGCCGAAGTGCAATCTGATTATCAGGGATGGAATCTGAAGGCATGAGGACTATTGGTACACTGCTCAGTTTGGAGAGGAGATTCGCCAGATCACCACTGATGCTAGCCAGCATGCAGATTCCTGGAGTTGGGCTGCTCCTGGGGCGGATGGGGGGCAGGTCCTTTCCACTTCAAGAGTTGTTACAATCTGGTCAGGACCCCTCATGACAGGATTGCGGAGTTCGATTTTATCTGGGAAAAGGGAATTGCCCGAAAAATGCAGTTATGTGCATACAAGCTGCTGCTTGGCAGGTTGATGACGAGGGACAGGCTCATCAGGTTTGGAGTGCAGATCCCAGACCCGAAGTGCGTACTATGTTCAGCGGAGACTGAATCTATTGGCCACCTATTCTTTGAGTGTCCGGTGACTTGGCATATCTGGTCAGAGCAATGCACGAGGTCGCTGGGAGGTGTTGGCAGGGCTAGAGATATACGGGGGATCCTCACTTGGATTAAGGATCGCCGAGGTATGGAGCTTGGTTGGGCTAGGATGGCTAGAGTTCGACTTGCAGCATCAGTTTGGCACGTCTAGAGGGAGTGTAATAGACGTATATTTGAGGGGCTGATTACCCCTCCCGTTGGAATTCTAAATAATTTAGAATTCGATGTATCTGTAATGGCCCCTTAACCGGGGTGGGAGAGATGTGAGATTGTGTACTGTAATACTTTTACTGAGCTTTGCGTGGATTTCAGGTCAGTCTCTTCTGGAGATTCTGGGTCCCCAGAGGGACGGTGTGGCGTACAGAGGTCTGACTTGTAGGCACATCATCAGTGGTGGGATCTGGAGGCCAGAGGAGTATCGTTTCACTGCTCAGTTAGGTGAGGAGATCAGACAGGTGCAGATCACTCCTACGGCACTGTCTGATGTCTGGGTTTGGGCCCCTCCCGGCCGCTCGGAGGGTGCGGGGGAGTTCAGATTTAGCAGCTGCTACGACCTTGTTCGCCCCCACTTCGATGATATTGAGGAGTACGACTTTGTCTGGGGGAAGGGGCTTGCCAGGAAGATGCAACTGTCTGCTTATAAACTGGTGCTGGGCCGGTTACTCACTAGGGACCGACTACTTCGGTTCGGGGTCCCTGTCCCTGACCCTAAGTGCGTTTTGTGTGAGACAGAGAATGAATCCATTGGGCATCTGTTCTTCCAGTGCCACGTGGCATGGAGCATCTGGGCGGAGCAGAGCCGGAGACACTTGGGAGGGGTTGGAAGGGAGCGGGACTTCAGAGAAATCCTTAAGTGGATTGGTGATTGCAGGGGCCAGGGGCAGAGCTAGGCCAGATGTGCCAGATTGAGACTTGCTGCATCTGTTTGGCATGTCTGGAAGGAGAGGAACCGGCACATTTATGAGGGGCTGTCCACTACACCAGTGGGCATCCTTCAAAACATTGAGTCGGATGTACTAGTAATGTCCCCCTGAGTTGGGACTGTATCTCTATGTTGTAACCTATTGCGATGATAGTGGAATAAAATTTATCCTTTTTCCAAAATATATATATATATATATATATATATATATATATATATATATATATATATATATATAAATCAAAGCCCGTGTTGAAGACACCCAGCGGGGCCGTGTCCACTGATACGGGACGGATATGGACCTATATGCTGAGTTTGGACCTGAAATAGTTCACTGAAACATGGAATGCAGTGACCTGGCCAGGATTAATAGATTAGAGATTCATTTAAGGTATTGAAAACTTGTGGGAACTGAGATACTTTCTAGGAAATCAGACTTTCTCAATGAGGAATTTCTATTTCCCAGTAAGTCTGTAAGTCCATACCAGTAAATCCGACTCGAATCAGTTTCCACCCAATAAATCCTCTGAACAATCTAACCCCTCCCTTTTGTTTTCTTCTTCCTCTTCTTCCAACCCAATACACATGCCAACTCTTCTTCTTGTTTTTCTCAACCCCCTCCCTTCTTATTATCAAGCAGCACAAGAGGAGGCACTAATGGCTGTAGGGGTAGGCAACAACAAGAGTGGGAAGCAGCAGGGATGGGAGGAGTTGGAGTTCCTTCTTCTCTCACGATGAGGGTGGAGGAGACGTTTGCAGTAAAAGGAAGCATCAGTGGCGGGAACCGACGAAGGTGCGACAACAAGAGGAGGATGAGGTGACAGGAAAGAAAATTGGATTTTGATTCTTGGCCTAAACTACAGGTGGAAGGAGGGGGGTTGGGTTGAACTGTTAAATGCGGATCGTGTTCGGCTTTACCTTAAACATTTCAGACATAAACATGTTGGATTCAGGTTGAGTATTAACGGGTTGCGTATTAATGGGGTGACCTGAATCCAACCCAACCCAATTGCCACCCCTAGTACCACTCATGTTGATTTTCTTTCTAATGCTCGGTTAGGGCTACAAGTACAATGGCCCAACCCAAATATTAAGGGTGTGTGGTATGCAGTTTAAACCGCAATACTGAAGCAAATTAGACTATTTAGGTTGGTTTTAGGGGGACGGTTCAGTTTGCGGTTTTGAATATGTAATTTTTTGCTGATGTGGTTCAGTTTCCAGTTCTGGGAAGACGGTTATGGTTTTATCCATAAAAATCACATTTGATGTGAATAAGTTTGTTACTCGATGTCATGTATTTTGTTCCTTTTGAATAAGTTCTGGGAAGACGGTTATGATTGATGCATTTTATGTATGTATACATCATTGTTGGCTTTCATTATAATAACTGCTTCTAATTATGTGTCATTACACATTCCAGCTCTCTTCGGTTCTTCAGACTTGGTCTTTATTAATTGTTTTGAGGTCATGACTCAACGTTTAGTGTAATTTTTCCTTTTGAATGTTATGTGGTTTGTGGTTAAGACCGAATTAGCCAGACTATTCAATATTGTTCGGGTAAACTGGTATTGATTATGCGGTCCAGTGCTATGTGGGTTTGTGGCGGCTAAGTGAAGTCTTGGAACAAGTACAGTTCAGTTGAACCGACCGGACTGAATGCACAATAATATGGTCCAATCACTGTGAGAATAGTCAGGTTCAGGCTCGGTACTTCGTCAGTGTGGACAGATTTGGGCCTGAAATTACCAAATCGAGTAGACTTTTTGGGCTCAGGTTAACCACAAAAAAGCTCAAACCCAGCCTGACATGGACCAATCAAATGAACAACCCAAACCTGACCTAAAGACGACATAATTACACATACATGTTTCCTTTTTCCTACTGTTCATCATAGGACAACACAACAACAACAACAAAGCCTTCATCCCAAAATTTTGGGTTCAGCTATTTGAATCCTCTTCATTCATTAAGCTCTGTTAAGGGACATCTCCTCTGTAAGGCAAACAAAAAACATATCTTTTGCACTGCGTCAATCCAAGTTCATTTGGGCCCACACCTGGTTCGAGCAGCTCCTTTACTTTATTTAAAGTTTTAAAGAGAGGATGAGGGTTCGTTAATGCACTATACCCTTCTCCATTCTCCAGCATTGACCAAGATGCTATTCTCTTCTCTTCTTCCTCAGCAACCTCCACTAACATGGTTGCTCTTACATCTCCAAGTAAATTACGACCGGATCCATCTTTTCCCACTTCAGCCTCTCCTCTATGTGACAATTCTAGTTAGGACTGCAGCGAGGATATTATGTTTCTCTCGTTCCTGTGTATGTATAAAACTTCAGCAAAAGGAAACCTCTGCTTACTTCATACCAAAAGTTCAGAAGCATGGTTACCACATTAACACAATATCCTTTTACTGGTGAAAATTAGTTAACTCTGGCAGATCTACCCAGACCCAAACTAACCAAGGAATTGCACAGGGTTAGGCACGGGCCAGTGAGATGCCAACTCAATTATACTACACCTACTGAGTCTACTCATGGCCTAATACCAGATAAAAAATTAAGACCAGAATCATCAATCAATTGAACATATAATAAAATTCTTATGCTAACTTGTCAAGTAAAGAGAAACATAACATAATTATTATTATTTTTTACACAAAAGATTCAAAGGACCTGCCAAGAAAATTACCTGAGAAATCATTCCGATTACAATAAGCCTTCCATGAATTGCTAGAGCATTTAAGCAAAGATCAAACATATCACCACCAACAGACTCATAGATAATGTCAACACCTTTTGGATATTCTTTCTTTAGCACCTGCAGAAGTAAAGGCCACAACCATCAAAATTGGCAGCATGGTAAGTTTTACTTCCACCAGTTACATGAAATACAATAGTTGATCTCTGCCACTGAGATAATATCATAGTAATTAGAACCATCATTCCCATAGTTTACTGATCATGTAGAGATATTGGTCAGGATATGGTATGCCCGATTGACTTGCTAGCTATAGAGGTAATTCCGTCATGAGATGGTATAAAGCATTATGTTCCCCAGAATTGTAAACTACAACTACCTAGGATTTTTGTTGCGGACAGTTCAGTGAGTAATGCCATAATCAACGAGTAATACATCTTACGAACTACTGAAAGAAGTAACTTTCTATGCCATCTTCAAAGTAACAACAGTAATTATGTATGTTTGGACAAGTGCAACATAGACCAATAGATGCACCAGTTAGGAGGAGCAATAAGTTATCAATCAAAGGAGTTGCTAGAGCTAGGGGTAGCCCAAAAGAATTTGGATTGAGGCTGTAATGAAGTATATGGTTTTGTAAATGCTATAGAGGACATCACTTAAATGGAGCTGAACGGAAGAAAAGGATTTAAATAGCCCACCCCAAAAATTTGGGATAAAAGCTCGTTATTGTATTTGCCAACAGTCTACAGCAGATGGTAATAGACTGGTATTACAACATACAAAAACCAAGTGACTGTGAACAGAGAAGTTCCAAGGATAGGAAAGACTTACATGCTTTATCTCTTCCTTCCTATAATCAATAATGCGATCAACTCCCAAGGACCTCAAATGTTTAGCTTTCTTTTCACCTCCACATGTTGCAACTACCGTATTTCCAGCCAATTTTGCTAGCTGTATGACACAGTTGAGATCATCATGAGATATGAATTAGAAAGTACTAGACAAACCGTGAAACTTATATCAATAATCAAAAGTCTAGAAAAAGCATTATGAGTGTTTGCATGCTAAGAACGTATATTCACGCACAAAGTACTTAAAATCACATCTGCTTATGAATTCATGTAGCATTACAGTCATGATGATAGAGAACAACTTGGATTTTCGGTTATTTTTGGATTTCTTTAGTTTGTTTGTTAGGATAAAACAAAATAAGGAGAATTTTATCTCTTGAGTTGGTTGGGGTTGGTTAGGATTGACTTATCTTATGGATAAGAACTTAGAGATTTAGTTTATCTTATTTTGATCTGGAAATTGCTGAGAAACCCAATTTCGGGGTGGGCTTTTATGAAATGCCCACCCGCTGGATGAGTTTTATGAAATGCCCAGAATTAAGTTTTTACACGTTAAATATTTCAAGATTCTCTCTAGTTGCTATGTATTTACAAAATTTGCCATTATCATAATTCCAAAAATACCCCTTCGCGTAAATTTGGACATCTATATATAATTATGAATTCGCAAACTCAGATTTGGATTGAGAAATTCGTATTCTTCTTCTTCTTCACGAGAAATTTGAAATCCATTGATATAATCTTTATTAGAGATCGCAGAATCGTTCGTAGTCCACTGTGGTTTTCGTCAGTCGAACGTCGATCATCCTTCATCATCATCGATCATCATCATCATCAACATCATCTTCGTGGTTTCCGGCGATTAGGTCAATTGTGGATAGAAGATCTTCTTCTTTTCTTTTTATAGATCTTAAAACAAGGTGAGAGTTCAGATCTGTAGAAATTCATCCATCAGCTTCGTATCTCTCGAAATTTATGCTGAATTTGATTTTGTTATGAAGATTATTAAGTTAGAAAATGTTAGTGAGATATTTAATCTTGTTATTTTATGCTAATAGCATTCTCCGTTATATTTTAAAGGAGCATGACAATTACTTCTTATAAAGATCATTATCCGTATGTTTTTAGGACGGAGAATGTCATTCTCCGTCTTAATTAGGACGGAGAATGACATTCTCCGTTTTATTTTAGACGGAGAATGACATTGTCCGTCTTAGTTTGGACGGAGAATGACATTCTCCGTTTTAATTAGGACGGAGAATGACATTCTCCGTTTTATTTTAGACGGAGAATGATCATTATAAGTTAGTTCCAACTGAGGATATTTATTCTCCGTTACTTTAGACGGAGAATAATCATTATTAGATGAGAATTTTATTGTTCTATTTGTGGCCTCTTATGTTTTTATGTTATCAGGGGGGAAGATATGGAATCAAGTTGTTTAGTTAACATTTGTTTCAAGGGAGACATAGTTTCCTGCCGTGTCACACATGAAAGTACCGTGGATTTTTTAAAGAATAAAGTGTGCGATCGATGGAGTTCCTTGGATCCACTTTCCTTCCGTTTCAGGTTTTTGCACTCTGATGGGACTGAACTGTATGTTGAAAGTGATTTTTGGCTTCGCTCATTGGTTGGTGGTTTTAATGGTACTCATGATGTGAGTTTTGATCTATATGTGGAGCAAATACACTCTCCATGTTCTTCATCAACATCTTTTCCTTGTCAAAGCTTTCACATGAGACCTTCGTCTTCCTCTTCTAGTTCTTTGAGTAGATGTTCTCCTACTGTAAAGGACAAACGAGTAGTACAATTTTATGAGGGCTCAACTGAGACAGTGAAGAAGAGGAAATCAGATATGTGGCCTGGATCAATTACTGGTGTTGGTCAGATTTTTCTAAATGGTGTTGAAGAAGTTAGGAATGCTGTTAGAAAGGTTTGTTTTGAATCTCGTCATCCATTCCACATTTTGAAATCTGAGCCGGGGAGGTATACTGTTTGTTGCAAGAATTACAAGACACATGCTTGTTTGTGGAGCTTCCATGCTATATCTATTTCGAAAGATAATCAAATTTTTGAGGTGAGGAGGTATGTGGGAGAACATAATTGTGGAGCTGGCTATATGGATAAAGGTAATCTGGTTGTTCCAGCAAAGTTTGTGAAAAGTTTGGTTAGTGACATTGTTCGGATGCATCCTAAAAAGTCCGCAAAATCTGTTGTCGATGATTTCAAGGTCGACTACGGCTTATCTGTTACATATGGACAGGCATACCACGGAATTAGGCTGGTGCACCAGGAAATGTACGGAGATGATGTTAGATCTTACAGTGACTTGTGTTGGTATGTGAACAAGGTAAAGGAAACCAATAATGGTTCCGTTATCGACTTCCAGAAAGATGATTCATCAATGAGGTTTGAGCGGCTTTTTCTTTCATATGGGGCTTGCGTAGAAGGCTTTCAATATTGTCGTCCGATGCTATATTTGGATGCCACTTTCCTTACAGGGAGGTTTAGAGGTTGTTTGATGTCTGCTACAGCGAAGAATGGTAACCAACAGTTCTACCCTATTGCATACGGTATAGTCTCAGGCGAAGATGGCGACAATTGGGAATGGTTCCTTAGAAATCTAAAGAATGTTGTTGGATGTAGTAGGCGTATTGTTTTTCTTTCGGATCAAGGCACCGGTCTAGTTTCTGAAGTCCCTAAAGTGTTTCCTAATGATTATCATAGCTATTGCTATTATCACATGAAGAATAACATACCGCTGAAAGAGAAAGGAAATGAAAGAGTGTATCCGCATGTACTTGAAGCTTGGAGGCAAGCAGTATATGCTCTAACTCCAGGTGTGTTAATGAGACAGATATATGCACATTTTCTATGCATTTTCCCTTAATTTAACAAGGAAAATGACCATTCTCCGCGTCAGTAAGACGGAGAATAGTCATTATCCGTGTGTTTTAAAACGGAGAATGGCCATTCTCCGTCCTACATAGAACGGAGAATGTCATTCTCCGTTAGATTTTGGACGGAGAATGACCATTATCCTTATGAGAATGCACTTATTTTTTCATAATTTTGTGAATTGACCTGATTCTTTATTACTTATTTGTTTTTCTGTATAAAGGTGGGTATAGACAAGCAATCAAGAAGATTTATGATCTGAATTGTGGTCATGTTGTGAATTGGATGAATAAACAAAAACCTGAACACTGGTCAAACGCATTCTTCCCGGGATGTAGATACGGTGAGGTTGCTTCTAGTTGTGCAGAGTCATTCAATGCATGGATAAAGGCTGAGAAGAAAATGCCTATTTCAGCACTTGTAAATGTCATCCGTGTGAAGATGATGAAGATGATTTCGGATCGCCACAAGGATGCAATTGGTTTGAATAGCAAATTGACTCCATACGCTGAGGATATGCTGAAGCAGCTTACAGATGATGGCATGTGTTATAGGGTATATCGGTCCGGTGATTTTGAATTTGAGGTGATCGCAGATACTTCCTCCCACATGGTGAATCTTCTTGATTGTCATTGTAGTTGTCGTAGATGGAAGGTATATGGATTCCCATGCAGCCATGCAATACAATGCATCAGAGTTGGTTCAGATAAATCTGTTTACGACTTTGTGGAGCTGTATTGGACATCAGATTATTACCAGAAGTTATATTCATGTGCCATTCGTCCAGTTCCAGATTGCGAAAAACAGTTTGAAAATAATCCCACTGATGTTGTTCTACCCCCTGTTCCGAAACGGGGTCCTGGACGACCAAAAGCGGACCGTTACAAGAGCAAATATGAGAACAAGGGAAAAGAGAAGAGAAAGATAAGGTGCCAGAATTGTTTTGAATTATGCAATCACAATCGGAGCACTTGTCCTCTGCCTCCACGTGCTGCTACGGTGGTCCAGGGGGCAGCGCCCCCTCGTTAATACATACACATATATCCCTTCTTTTATATAACTGGAAATTGTTTTTTGAATACATATCTTACTTTTTTTGATATCAATGGTAATAGTTTGAACTCTGTGTATTTGATGTTTCACATAAATATTAACAGCATAAGAACTTATTATCCTTTATACTCTCTGACTTTATAATGTATTGAATGACCATTCTCCGTGTGTTTTAACACGGAGAATAATCATTCTCCGTTTTAGATACACGGAGAATGGCCATTTATAAGTCAAAAATACAAAGAATAATCATTCTCCGCGTGTTTTAAAACGGAGAATGACATTCTCCGCGTCAGTAAGACGGAGAATGCTCATTCTCTATGTCAAAATACAAGTAGAATGACATTCTCCGTCTATTTTGACCCGGAGAATGACATTCTCCGTCTCATACGAAACGGAGAATGGCATTCTCCGCCTCCCTAAGACGGATAATGTTGCTTTCTAGGTCAAAATTACAAAGAATAATCATTCTCCGCGTGTTTTAAAACGGAGAATGCCATTCTCCGCGTCAGTAAGACGGAGAATGCTCATTCTCTATGTCCAAATACAAGGAGAATGGCATTCTCCGTCTCTTTTGACCCGGAGAATGACATTCTCCGTCTCTTACGAAACGGAGAATGGCATTCTCCGCCTCCCTAAGACGGAGAATGGCCAGTTATAGTCAAAAATAGAAGGAGAATAACCATTCTCCGCGTGTTTTAAAACGGAGAATGCCATTCTCCGCGTCAGTAAGACGGAGAATGCTCATTCTCTATGTCCAAATACAAGGAGAATGGCATTCTCCGTCTCTTTTGACCCGGAGAATGACATTCTCCGTCTCATACGAAACGGAGAATGGCATTCTCCGCCTCCCTAAGACGGATAATGTTGCTTTCTAGGTCAAAATTACAAAGAATAATCATTCTCCGCGTGTTTTAAAACGGAGAATGCCATTCTCCGCGTCAGTAAGACGGAGAATGCTCATTCTCTATGTCCAAATACAAGGAGAATGGCATTCTCCGTCTCTTTTGACCCGGAGAATGACATTCTCCGTCTCTTACGAAACGGAGAATGGCATTCTCCGCCTCCCTAAGACGGAGAATGGCCAATTATAAGTCAAAAATAGAAGAGAATAACCATTCTCCGCGTGTTTTAAAACGGAGAATGCCATTCTCCGCGTCAGTAAGACGGAGAATGCTCATTCTCTATGTCCAAATACAAGGAGAATGGCATTCTCCGTCTCTTTTGACCCGGAGAATGACATTCTCCGTCTCGTACGAAACGGAGAATGGCATTCTCCGCCTCCCTAAGACGGACAATGGCCAATTATAAGTCAAAAATAGAAGAGAATAACCATTCTCCGCGTGTTTTAAAACGGAGAATGCCATTCTCCGCGTTAGTAAGACGGAGAATGCTCATTCTCTAGGTCAAAATACGAGGAGAATGGCATTCTCCGTCTCTTTTGACCCGGAGAATGACATTCTCCGTCTCATACGAAACGGAGAATGGCATTCTCCGCCTCCCTAAGACGGACAATGGCCAATTATAAGTCAAAAATAGAAGAGAATAACCATTCTCCGCGTGTTTTAAAACGGAGAATGCCATTCTCCGCGTTAGTAAGACGGAGAATGCTCATTCTCTAGGTCAAAATACAAGGAGAATGGCATTCTCCGTCTCTTTTGACCCGGAGAATGACATTCTCCGTCTCATATGAAACGGAGAATGGCCATTTCTAAGTTCCAAATGCACACATTATAGGTTTGTATTAACACAGATAATGACATTATAGGTTTGAATCAAACAACAGATTTACATATATAGAACAATGTAAATTAGTCGAAAAATTGAATTTCAATACAAAGGAAAACAAATACATTACAAAAGAAACCTGACAAACAGAATATATACAATGAATTTGTTCCAATTTACATTGTCATTTTACAAAAGGAATTGCACATTTACTCATAAGCAAAGCCTTAGCCAAATCTAGCCTTCTCTTTACAATAGTATTGTGAACTTCTTTGTTTGTTTTCTTCCGTAAATCAAATGGATATCTCGACAACTTTTCAATATAATATGAAACATACAGAAGGCAGCTGGGTGTTAGTTGCTGTGGACATTCTTTGCAAACCTTGAGCTCTGTTGTTTCATATTCCGAGATTGCTGGGCTTTTACTCCTCATCAATGCAATCTTCTTTATTATAATTGGCTCAATTTTATTCTTCATGTATACTGCATCCTCGATTCCCTTCTCGCCCGTGTTTTTTCCGCAATGAGTTGTAGTGCGTCCAAACATAGGAGCTGAAGTTGAATGCCAGAAGCGTATAGTGTTTATTCTCCACGCGGAAGAGTGGCACGAATAGCCATTCAACGTCATCTTCCAGCTCCATGATAAAATCTTCTATATCAACTTTGAAATTGTACAATGCTCCTTCTGTTGGATCTTTTTCATCGACATACCGGGCAGTACCCTGTTTTCCAGAAGAAAAAAAAAACAAAAAATAATATCATGAGTTAGTTTTTTACAACACTATTAGTAGCTGTACACATTAATATTTATTTTTCAGTTTCGATTCTTACCAATGAATGGGGCATCATGATTGCAAACCATTTGCATTGTGCACCCTGCGAGCTTGACTGAATGTTCTGCCTTAATTCGGCTTGAACGTCGTTCATAAGCTTTATTAGGTAGTTCATAATACCGGCTTCTATATCCGCCTCATTTATTATGTCTTGAAAATCTTTAGCACTTAACAACATGCTGACATCATTATTTCTTCTTCTTATTTTACACTCTTCTGGAGCACTTGGAAAGTACATATATACAAAATCACTGCACATAAATTTAGTTTCGATTATGATAATAATATAGGCTAATGATAAAATTGCATAAAAAATAACTCCAATAGAGAATGATCATTGCACTTGGAAAGTACATATATACATAAGTATTCTAAACAGAAATTGGTTCAAGTTTAGAATACTTACGTTGGAGACATCCTTCTTGTGTATACGATGCTCCTGTATACTTGCTTCAGCTCATCGTCTGCAACGTTCCAAAGTCTGAGCTTCGGACATTGCATCAGCATTTTCCCATCTCTAACAAGCTTTGCTGTTTGAGGAGATTCTTCCTCAAGTTCTTCAGGAGCTGACATCTCCTTTTTATTGTCGACCTTCTTTGGGCTGGAAGGAGCTTTTTTTTTCCCAGCTGGATCTACTTTCTTTCTGGGACTGGAAGGAGCTTTTCTTTTCCGACCAGGACCTGCCTTCTTAGTTGTTGTAGCATCGGATGTTTTCTTCTTTTGCAATGTAGTAAAATCATCCTCATCTGCAGCATTTGATTGATTTTTAGTTCCAGCAGGTACATTTGATCTTGTGTAATGCTTCTGGGGAACTGCTTGAGTATCCCCTCTTTCCATTGCTCTAGCCATTGCTTCAAGGTTAACGATTGTATCGTTCTTATTCTTGACTTCGTCATTCAACGAGGCAACTTCCTCTAGAAGTCTGTTATTATCATTAGTTAGCTTTTCATTCTTCTTTTTCAGATCCTCTGTCATTTTCACTGATATAAAAAACAAACAACAACAAGAGGTATGATGTCAATATTATATAATCTTCTTTTTAAAAACAATGTCATTCTCCGTGTCAATTTAGACGGAGAATGTCATTCTCCGTGTCAAAACAGACGGAGAATGTCATTCTCCGTTTCCAAATAGACGGATAATGAGCATTCTCCGTTTCAATTTAGACGGAGAATGACATTCTCCGTCTAATATTAGACGGAGAATGTCATTCTCCGTGTCAAAACATACAGAGAATGGTCATTTCTATGTTAAAATACAGAAAATGTCATTCTCCGTGTGAAAATACTAGCGGAGAATGCCATTCTCCGTGTCAAAATAGACGGAGAATGTCATTCTAAGTGTGTTTCAATACGGAGAATGACATTCTCCGTCTATTTTATAACGGAGAATGACATTTTATAGGTCAAAACAAACAGAAAACTTCATTCTCCGTGTACTTTGACACGGAGAATGGTCATTCTCCTTGTTAGATACATGTAATTACAGATTAAAATAGACAAAAAATATAAAATCTTACCTTTTAGAAGTAGCTCCTCAACATGTTGACGAAGCTTCTCATTATCAGCAGTAAGCTCAGACTTCTGCTTTCTCAGGGAGTCTAGTTCCGACCCCTGTGCCTCCAGTTCCTCAACTCGCTTAAGGAGTTTCTTGTTATCATCAATAAGGAGCGATTTCTCGTTCCTTAAAGAGTCTAACTCCTTCTCCAAGCCATCAGCAACGAGCCCTACAGCACGATGTTGGGCTACATCTGCCGCTAGTTGCTGGGCTCTTTCCTGGAGTTGCTCATTCTCAGCGATAAGCTGAGATTTCTCCTGCAAGACACGCAACAAATCTACATTGTCAGCTGTAGAGGGTGCTGGTGCTTGAGCTTCAGCTTGAGCTTCTTCTTCATCAACAAAATTATCTCCACCATGTATATATTGCTGCTCTGCTTGGACTTCTTCAAGTTCATCAACATTCAATGCAACAATATCCTTGAATATCAAATCCTGAATCCATTTTAGCACCTTGATATTCATTTTTTAGGAATATTGAGATACTATTCCCATCCCATGTGCAGAATCTTGGAGATGCGACTGTTGGTTTGCACTTCCTCTCTACCAGTCGGCTGTGCTCTGCAAACCAATACAAGAAGTATATCGTACAACCTTCAATCTTCTTGTACGATATATCAACATCACCATCTTCAGATTTTGTGACAGCCCTCTTTATGCTGTCCATAACGTACCCCAGTATAATCCGAGGCCAACAGATGCTTTTTATAACATCTGTGCTCTCCACCAGAGCGAAGAACTTGTATGGCAAGTTCGACCCCCCCATTCTGGTGAAGAATGCTGTTTGGCACAAGTTGAATACTATTAACTTGGCCACCTCATCGGGACTTGCATTTTCGCCCCCCAGCAGCTCTAATATCCTTTTCCTAACCTCTGCATTTGAGACTTCAGCATTTTTGCCCTTGGAATTTTTCAGCAATCTTGTGAAGTGTTTTGTAGACATGCTGAATGAGTCTGCTGGTGGGGGGGTCTTCTGCTTCTCAGTGATGATCTTCAAATACTTCTCATCAACTTCAGTGTCATCATTCATTGGCAGACCGAAAATGGTTGCCATCTCATCAGCAGTTGGTGCTACTTTGACACTGCTGCTCAATTGGAAATATCCAATTCCATCTTCTTCCAAATAAGTCCCCATCAACTTCTCCAGACCTTGGGTGACTTTAGATAGTTCTGATTTTTTCACCTTAGATCTGTAGAATACATCAACGAAGTCGTAGAATCCTACATTCTTCAAGCTTTCGACAACTGCTTCAGGCAAATGGTGAAACTTTTCCTTCACCTCATCCATGAGAGAGAGTACTGGGGTGAATGTTGCACGGAAAAGTCTTTCATCTCTGTTCCTGACAGTTTTTTTTCCTAAAAACAACAACAATTAGGTTTACGTCAACATTCTTCTTTATTATAATAAAGAGAAAGTCATTCTCCGTCTAATATTAGACGGAGAATGACATTCTCCGTGTCAAAATAGAAGGAGAATGAGCATTCTCCGTTTTGTATTCAAACGGAGAATGCCATTCTCCGTGTCAAAATAGACGGAGAATATCATTCTCCGTCTATTTTGACACGGCGAATGACATTCTCCGTTTTGTATTAACACGGGGAATGGCATTCTCCGCGTTAGCAACACAGAGAATGCTCATTCTCCGCTTCAGAAAGACGGAGAATGCACATTGTCTAGGTCAAAATACAAGCAGAATGACATTCTCCCTTTATTTTGTCCCAGAGAATGAGCATTCTCCGTCTCAGTAAGGCGGAGAATGCCATTCTCCGTCTCATATTAGGCGGAGAATGCTCGTTCTTTAGATCAAATTAAAGAGAGAATGCCATTCTCCGCTTTAAAATAGACGGAGAATGTCATTCTCCGTCTAAAAATAGACGGAGAATGTCATTCTCCGTTTTGTTTTAACACGGGGAATGGTATTCTCCCTTTATTATGACCCAGAGAATGACATTCTCCGTCTCAATAAGGCGGAGAATGCCCATTCTCTGGGTCAAATTACAAGGAGAATGCCATTCTCCGCGTGTTTTAATACGGAGAATGCCATTCTCCGTCTCATATTAGGCGGAGAATATCATTCTCCGGGTCAAATTAAAGAGAGAATGTCATTCTCCGTCTAAAAAAGACGGAGAATGTCATTCTCCGTTTTGTTTTAACACGGGGAATGGCATTCTCCCATTATTATGACCCAGAGAATGACATTCTCCGTCTCCCATTATTATGACCCAGAGAATGACATTCTCCGTCTCAATAAGGCGGAGAATGCCCATTCTCTGGGTCAAATTACAAGGAGAATGCCATTCTCCGCGTGTTTTAATACGGAGAATGCCATTCTCCGTCTCATATTAGGCGGAGAATATCATTCTCCGGGTCAAATTAAAGAGAGAATGTCATTCTCCGTCTAAAAAAAGACGGAGAATGTCATTCTCCGTTTTGTTTTAACACGGGGAATGGCATTCTCCCATTATTATGACCCAGAGAATGACATTCTCCGTCTCAATAAGGCGGAGAATGCCCATTCTCTGGGTCAAATTACAAGGAGAATGCCATTCTCCGCGTGTTTTAATACGGAGAATGCCATTCTCCGTCTCATATTAGGCGGAGAATATCATTCTCCGGGTCAAATTAAAGAGAGAATGTCATTCTCCGTCTAAAAAAAGACGGAGAATGTCATTCTCCGTCTCAATAAGGCGGAGAATGTCATTCTCTGGGTCAAATTACAAGGAGAATGCCATTCTCCGCGTGTTTTAATACGGAGAATGCCATTCTCCGTCTCATATTAGGCGGAGAATGCCATTCTCCGTCTCAAAATAGACGGAGAATGCCATTCTCCGTCTCAAAATAGACGGAGAATGGTCATTTCTAGTTCAAATGACACAGAAATGGCATCCTCCGTGTATTTTATAGACGGAGAATGATCATTTTCATTTGCCGCGTCAAAATAGACGGAGAATGAACAGGTCTCAAAGTTTTACCTTTTTTCTTCTCTTCTTCTTGATCTTCTTCTTCCTCCCGTGCTGCTTCTTGTTCCTGTTCTTCTACTGGTTCTTGCACTACTTTTTCTTTTGGAGCGGTTGGTTTACGAGCAACCCTCTTAACTTTCTTCCCTCCTTTCGTTTGTTTTCCAGCAACTACTTCTTCTCCTTCTTCTCTAACTTGGTCTACATCCATTGCTGATGATTGCGACATTGTGATGGAGATTCGCTGGCGATTTCTTGTAAGAAATTTCTAAGATTTTTGGAGGAGATGACCTAAAATCGCAACCGAACAGAGTATGGAAGAGGAGGGAGCGATAGAGACACTTTTTTGAAGAGACGTTTGGTTTTGTATTTAATTCTCAAGCTTCTGGAATCGAACCGTTTTTCATAAAACTTGCTGGGTTTGTTGATATTCTTAATAAATTAGAAGGGCAAAAGGGTCATGCCGTGCCCTTTTTTTAATTTTTAAGTTAATGCTGGGCACGCGATGAAAGTTTATTTTGGGGTGGGTTTTTCATAAAACTTTTTAAATTTTTGGGCATTTCATAAATTTTCTCTATTTTGATTGTTTTGTAGCTTATAAATGGTTTGTAATTTCATAAGGAGGGAAGAATTGAGAATGAGAAATCTATTTTCAGTTGGTGCGATGTCAAAACTTTAAAGTGGATCTCTCTATCAACGTTGCTTCTCCACTTTCGACGTTAACATCTTATTTGCTTCTCCGCTTCCGATCTCCAACGGTAATCATAGTATTATTTTGCTTTTCTATTATAATTATTGATGCAAATTTATAATAGTTGTTGTTCACTCTTCAATCAAAGCTTCCGCACCCAAATCTTCTCAACTCCCTAATTTCATATTAATAATTTGTTTTTTGGCTCTCGTCCCGCATCATATTATCATCTTTGTCCGAGCCCATCAGAGGAATCTTCTATGGAGAACTTGTGTGGGGGTGCCAAATCCCTTGACAAAGGTAGCAGTGAGCAAGAAAGAGGTTTGGCATAAATCATGGAAGGTCAGTTGGCTCCTTGGACATTAGGTTAGATCAACCGTTCTCGTTCAACTAAATAACACCTTCAAAATTTCCCTAGACTAGAGGAGAATCTGAACAATGAGGTAAGATGATACAACATGGCATCACAATAAGATAAGATTACTACCTTCAGCAGACTCTGGATGGAATACAGAAAACAATAGTTACAATACAAGTATCATGCAAGATGGCCATCAATATGAAGGTACAGTATAGCACAAACAGATGCGAAGAAAGAGCAATTTAAAGCTTGAAAAACTAGGACTCAACACGGCATAGGGATATGGCAAATATATAAGCACATGAACGACATACTAAGTACTAACCCTAGTTTCTTTATCTAAAATGGAAAAAAAAACAAATAATAAATGAGAGATTGGGACACAAAAAAATAATTTAGATACTACACACGGAAATAAGAGACGATAGAAGTAGATTCGCACAACATAGAAGTCTTTCGAGATAAAACGGTGGGAATAAATCCCCCCGGGTTACATTAAAGATAATTAATGAAACAAGTCCTAATTACAAAGAAAATTACTTTGATAATAAGAAGAAAGATAAAAACAACCATAGCATATAGACTCCAACGAGATTGTAATCAATAACTTTGTCAATGAGTTGCTAATTTGAGACATCTAGAAGCTATCGAAGTCGTGATCTAGATGCACATGAACCGCTCGAAGCATCCTTCATCCTCGGCGACATCCTCTGACAAAAATTCATGGAGGGAAATGATCATCAAGGAAACAATAGAATTTAGTAGAATATTTGACTTGTTTATTATTGTGGTGGAGCTACACTTATATAGGAGAGACTAACCCCTCTCCTTATTATTCTACCCGATATAGGACTAAAAGTCCATTAATACTCTCAACACTCCCCCTCAAGATGGACGATAGATATCAATCATCCCCATCTTGTTACATAGTTTAGCGAGACTTAATGAATTAATCCCCTTAGTAAGACAATATGCAACTTGTTCTTCTGAGCGAACATGATCGAGCTTTAGTATTCCTTTCTCTAACTTGTTCTTAAGGAATATGAGATAGTGGAGGAGAGATCATACCATCCGAATCAGAGGGATCCGCATTCGAATCAGAGAGATCCGATGCGGAAGGCGCATTTTCAGGAGTTGGGACATGGTTAAGCGAGGGACATGACACAGTTGGCACAGTAGGGGCAATAAGCACAGTAGTGGACTGTTGATTCCTTCTTCTGTAGACTTGGAGCTGTAGTTCGTTCCTCCCCCTGTTCTGTAGTCTCCCCCTGCACTGGAACATCACTTCCTTCCTCCTGATTGTATACATCATATCACTTTTCTCACTCTCACTATCTCCCTTTGCTTTTCTTGGACTAACTTCCATCATTGGGCATGGAACTGACCCAACAATCACGCTTGGAACTATCTCCCCCTCACTCCTAACACCTCCTGTGTTAGGAGTGTCACCAAATGCGGAGCCTTCACCTGAACCATTGTGATAGTATGGTTACATCTCTCTGAATGTAACATCCATGCTCGTAAAGAGTCCTCGCTCCACTGGACTCCAGCAAGAATATCCCTTCTGAGTCCCTGAGTAGCCAACGGAGACACACTTCACTGCCCGAGGGTCCAATTTTCCTACTACGGGTCTATTATCCTTCACAAAGCATACACAACCAAATACTTTTGGGAGAACAATGTACTTGTTCTCACCTGTAAGCCTCTCAAAAGGTGTCTTCCATCCTAACATCTGAGAGGGCATCATGTTGATAAGGTATGCAAAAGTCAACACGGTATGTCCCCACAAGTGTTTCGGAACATTCATAACAAACATCATCAACCTTGCCACTTCCAACAAGTGCCTGTTCTTTCGTTCCGCCACGCCATTTCGTGCTGGTGTATAGGCACATGAAGTCTGATGATATATCCCATTGGCTGATAAGTACTCCTTGTTGGTGTATCATGTCCCATTGTCAGATCTCAAAATCTTTACTTTGGCACCGTACTGTGTTGAAACCTTGCGATGGAAGTCTTGAAAGCATGCAAAGACATCACTCTTACTCTTCATTAGGTATACCCAGGTAACATGAGTATGGCAGTCAATAAAGGTAACAAACCACTTAAAACCAGCAGTTGTAGGACAAGGTCCCCATACATCAGAGTGTATCATATCAAAAGCAGCTAAACTTCTATTTCCAGAACTCATATAAGAGCTTCTGGTGTGTTTTCCAAGTTCACAAGCATCACAAACCAACTTCTGCTTATTAGCTTTTTGATACACAGATGGAAACATTCGACTAAGTAGACTAAATGAAGAGTGTCCTATGCGCTGATGTTGGAGTAATAATTCTGCTTCTACGGTACTTCACAGCTCTTCCGGTTGTGCTTCATCCACCAGTGCTGCCAGTGTTGTATCCAGCCCACCCATGTCCAAGTACCATAGCCCTTTATGCCAAGTGTCAGTCCCCAACTATCTTTCCGTTCCCTTCTCCTGAAAAATAACCTTTGGAATGTCAAAGAAAACAACACAATTAAGTTGAAGAACAATGGCACTTATGGACAATAGATTAACAGGAAAGGATGGAGCATGCAAGACATCAGTTAGACACATCGAAGGGGTGCATTCAACAGCCCCTTTACCCACAATAGGTCTAGCAGTACCATTAGCAGTCTGAATGCTTTCAGGTGTCATCAGGTGAGTGTAATCTTGGAACTCATCACGGATACCCGTAACATGGCAGGATGCCCCAGAGTTAATTATCAAATTTACACTTCCTTCCTCCTTTGCTCGAATGCTGGGTTGATCCCCTTCAGGAACTTCATCATCCTCTGTCACGAGATATACTCCATGAACTTCTGGTAATGCTTCGCAAATGCTGGTTCCACTTGCTCATCTTCCACACCAATGGGATCATAGTGGTCGAGATCTGACCAATACTTCTTCAGCACAGCCGCATACTCGGAGATGGTGTGATCTTCTTGGATCACCTTAGCAAGTTCATCCTGCAGTTGGAAGACTCTCATAGGGTTGTCCGTCCCCGAGTACATGTCCTTCAGCGTCATTCAAATATCACTGGCTCCCTCCATTGCCTCCGCGTTGTCCGACACTTAGTCGGTCAAGGAGGCGGTCAACCATCCTGCTACAACATTGTTGACAATCTCCCACACAGCAAACTCCCGTGAGGAGTGATCTTTAGGTGCCTTGATTTGGCTATTCACATAGCCCACCAAGCCTCTTGCCTTCAGAGTCCGCATCGCCTGACGCGATCACTTCAAATAATTGGAAGTACCCTCCAACTTTACTTCAAGTTTCTCCAACTTCGCCATTTTGTATGGTGAAGGATCCACATCTGTGTGCAAGACGGAAACTAGTCTCGGTCAGCCTCCTGGAGAAGAGATCGTCCACCAAAGCCTTTATCTCTTTGGCCGTCAGCTTGCCGTAGATCGTCTCCATCATCTTCGTCTTCTCCTCTTCCATCAACAAGATAGATCGAGACAGTCTGCACCTTTGATCACCGTCCTCTCCACATCTACTGTTCCTCCTTCAGCGGTAGCGACGTCTTTGAGAGCCGCTCCTCATGTCCCATGCCGGATTGCGACTGGAGGTCGTATGGCCAGACGAGAAGGAGAAGGGCTGGTGGGAGGAGGGGGGGAGGCCAACGTGAAAAGAGATGGGGTGGGGCGACGGTAGGGGCGACCGGCGGTGCTGGGTGGGACCAACGATGCTGGCAGCGAAGGAGGGGAGGCGGGCGGAGGCCGGGCGGTACTGAGGGGGGAGGGGAGGCGGGCGGAGGAGGGGCGGTGGGGGCGGAGAAGGTGGGAAGGGGTTGGGGGTGGCGGCTAGGGTTTTGTGGAGTAGGGTTAGGGTTTTGTGGAGAGGGATGGCGGCTAGGATTTGGTGGAGAGAGAGGTGGTAGCTCTGATACCAAATAAAATTTAGTAGAATATTTGACTTGTTTATTATTGTGGTGGAGCTACACTTATATATGAGAGGCTAACCCCTCTCCCTATTACTACCCGATGTGGGACTAAAAGCTTATTAATACTCTCAACAGAAACGACCAAGTAGATACCTGAGTGAACCATGCTTGTACTTAAGTATTTTATGTGTTCCACCATATTCATCGAACTCTGAACACCTTATCGAGTCTCTATTGTGGCCCTTCCTGCTCAAACTCTCTCCCCTTGCCGTTGAGACGTGGTCCACCGATCCGCATCCCCAAGAGAGGTGGTCCCACACTTATTAATCACCCTTCCACTGCACCGCACCCTCCCTGTTAAATAATACAAGGGAAAAAACCTTACGCTATACATCATCCCTACCATAGTGTAATTCATTGCGTGGACATCGTCACCCTCGTGTGTTTTCCTCCTTCACCGGTTGCTAATTAATAGCATGGAAAACGCTTTTCACGATATTTGTCATGTCATTGGCCCTTGCTGATTATTCGCAAAATATGTGCTGAAAAAATTAGACACTTATTTATTCCTCAACCTTCACCACAACTCTGGTGTTTTAGTGTGGCATTGTGGCAGCTACTTTAACATGGTACCGAAACAACCCAGGTTCAAATTTTCTTTGGCGCACATTTTAAGCAGTTTTTATAAAAATTATACCGATGCTAGAATCAGCTTTACATTTTGGATCAATATAATTGTATAAGTATCTTACTTTGAGTCCATAAGTGATTCTAGCAGTAGTATTTCCATTCTGCGGTTGGATTCGTTTGAGGTTGTTTACTAGTGTTGAAAAAGTCATATATAAGGTTTCTTCTTAATATTACATTGCATTCATAAAATACAAAATTTATAATTGGTTTCTAGCTACACTGACTGAATCCACACCATTTGTGTTGGTGCTCCCTAGTGTCCATAAATCCAATAACATGTAGTTACTAAAAACATGCTGAGGCCCCAAGCAAGGTTCCTGGTATCTGATATCGGACCTACGTCGGTTAGGTGGTTGCCTTGTTTAAAATTGGATATTGAGCAATATACCAGACATATCGGGAGATATACCTCATGGTGATATAGGATAATAATTCATTTCATAGATAACATGTATGAAAAATGTTTAAAGTATAAATATAAATATAATAGAATTAGTCTTTAGTTTAATTAAAATAAGGCTCTATCTACACATACATATTCCAACTTTCTAAGTTAACACTAAATGAAAATTAAACATACATATTCTAAACTAGTTCTTTTTTTTGTAATTGGATTAACCAAATGATCCAACCCACACTTAGGTAGGCTGGCATATCAGCCAGTTAGCTTGTTTGAGATATTGCAGATATGGGAGTTAGACGAGTTTTTTTCATAGTCATATCATATCGACCCCTTTTCAAAAATGGTATATTGGCCCGTATACCAACGATATGATCGATATCTCCTCAAGTCATCAACAACTATCTCGTTGATCCGAGGACATCAAAAAAGGAAAGCAAATATGAGTCTCATTGACCCGAGGGCATCAAAAAAACAAAAAACAAATATGAGTCTCAAATTAAGGAAGAAAGGGAGAGGGAAGATTTTCCTCTCTTAGTGTAAGTCTCAAATTATGGCAAACATAACTCATAAGAGAATCTTTATTTTCTCTCTAGAAACTCAAATTAGGGAAAGACGTGATTGTTTCTTTTATTCGTATTTCATTTCACTTGGACCTGGACTTTGGGCTGGAATCTTGTTTCAATAAGTAAGTTGTTTAAACTTTAAGGTCAAGATGCTAGGCAGTTGAGGCGGACCAAAGCAGACCGAGGCGGGCGCCTCATGACCAGCCCGCCTAAAACCTTGTTGCCTAGGCGCCAATATGGCTGAGACGGCTAAGGCAGCAAGTTAGCCGCTTTTTAAAAGCTTGAGTGTTCATGATATTTAGTTACAAATTAGCCATATTACTATATATTAAACAAAATCCAGATTCACTCAAGGGATGATTGGTTGCACATAAATGGATACCATGCAACATTTG
This sequence comes from Iris pallida, assembly GCA_029216955.1. Classification (NCBI taxonomy): domain Eukaryota; kingdom Viridiplantae; phylum Streptophyta; class Magnoliopsida; order Asparagales; family Iridaceae; genus Iris; species Iris pallida. Next base: position 2,248,687 of record JANAVB010034620.1, on the reverse strand, counting down.
TAACATGTAGCATTTGTTGTTGTAGTGTTGTTTCAGATACGTTGTTTGGTTGTTTGCATGTTGTTTTGTTGCATGTAAATGATGTTGCAGGGTTATAGATCCATTGCTTGGAATGATGTAGTTAGGATGCTTGGTCGCAACTTTTGTTGTTGTAAATACAATTCCATTACTTGCTTGTGACTTGAATGAAGAGAGAATTAGAGGAAAATATATAAATGGTGTAACAAATGTTGTCGTAAGTGGTGTTGCAACCATTTTGACCACAACAAAAGCCGCATTAGTTAGGGGAGTTTAAGGGTTATGACATCACAGAAAATGATGCTCTGGAAACCGCTGAAAGCAACACAAAGTTTAAGTGGAAAAAGATCAAACACAAAATAGTGAAGTGGGGCAGTCTCACTGACATGGAAAAAAGGTTATGATGTTGACTACCTAAAAGATTTCTGCCTATAAAATGTATATTTAAGGAAAGAGGCAGAAACTTAGCATATGGGAATAAACTGATTGTCTGTTTCATATTCATATAATTTTCCATCTAATAAGTTTTAATAGATTAATGCAAGCCAGCTGGTCACGAAAAATGGATAATACACCATCCACACAATGTTTACTAACAAAATAATTTTTAACCCATCATAAATCCTTCATATCCTATGAGAAAATGGATAAGATAGCTAAAAAAATTAGAAAGAAGAACAGAAAGGCTAACAAAACTGATACAATGGATACAAGGTATAGTGTAGTAATTGCAGTCTATTTCACAAACCTGAACTGCAAATTGTCCAGTTCCACCAGCTGCTGCTGTAACTAGAACAGTTTGCCCAGATTCCATATGTCCAGTCTACATGGGCGGAAGATGTTTAGTGTATCAGGAGGAGTTATTATAGACCACAGATTGAATATCATATAATACATTAAAAAACAAGTGCCATTGTTCATGAAACATACTTGCTAAAAGCTGCTAAGAGAATAAATCACACGAGTTACCTTTTCTAAAGCAATTGATGCTGTCAAACCAGATGTAAGCATTGCCACCACCTCTGGGTCTGGTCTAGGCACAGGAAGGAGGTGCTTTGAAGGAACCTGTAATCCGATGTAAGTCTCATTTAACAAAAGTCAAAGAAATAATAACTGAACTTGACTGCAAGAAAATAAACAGATTGCAGAGAGCAAAATAAAAAGAGCTCAAATGACAAGGTCAAAATGACATACCATAGTGAATTCAGCATAGCTTCCAAAAGTCAAAAGTGCAACAGGGGTGCCAACATTTAAATGAACAGACTCACCAACAGCTGCAATCAAGCCCACAGCCTGTCAACAAGAACATGCATATTAATAATGGACTATAGGTAAGAAAATTGTCCTCTATGTTGTTAACAAGATGACGCTGATGTTTTGACTTATTTTCTGTTGCTATAATTATGATACTATCAATGGAGAAAACAGAAACTTTCCCATGGGGAGCTAAAATACATTAACTTGAGATTTATTTTTCATTAGTTTTTTTTTTGTTTCTGTGTGTAGGTGGGGGTGGGGTGGGGGTGAGCATTGTATAGATTTACAAAGAAAATATAAAAAAAATTAAACCACCCATAATGCGGTTGGTGAGTGACGTATTATATAGATAAGAAAGAAAATTAAAATAATAACTATAAACCACCCATAGTGTGATTACTGAGCATCGAACTAAAGACCCCATGCTTAATGAGCTCATTAATTCAGTAACTACGCCACCCTTTTGTTGCTGGATTTATAAATAAATGAAGTAAATATTAGGACAATACAGAAAGAAACCGAAAACTCAGACCTATGGTGTGTCCGTCTCTGACAGTAATGTTCTCTTGTATGACTTATTTATGCTTATATATACCATATTATGAACTCTGCTAAAACGTTAATCCTCAGAGTAAATTTCCTACAGCAGCTCTCTTTTACAATGAACTTTCATTTATTAGATTATCCCCAATATATCATCTTGAAAATATGATCTTCTAGGTTGCAAAGATACACCTCCAAAGTACTGTTATCTGTGTCCAAATCTGACATGTATCACATACAACACTTCCTCAAGACCATGTCGGATATGTTTGCACCTGTTTAGCTTCCAAAGAGACTCATAACATAGTTGAAAGTGATTAGGCATGGCCTAGATTGGGCCGAACATAACCGAGATACAAGAAAGTACACAGACACGGATCCAACACGAAATGGTAAGGGCACAGCGATATGGACACGACACCTTTTTGGTGTGTCCTAGTGTATTTTGGAGTGTCCGCAAAGTGTCCAGCACGTCGACATGGCCCACATTTTGGAGTGTCTGTGCTTCCTAGGTCGCACTTCATTGCAGTGCAAATTTCCACAAGTTTTTCTCCAACGTAGTTACTATCCACGATACAGATTATATATATATATATATATATATATATATATATATATATATATATATATATATATATATATATATATATATATATATATATGTTCTCATGTGTATATAATCACATCCATGTGGTACACGTATCCTATATTTTCTAAAGAAATGTTGTATTTTTAATCTGTATTGTGTCCTTATCCATGTCTATGCAACTTACGAAATCTTAATAATCTTAACAGTTGAAGGTTCAAAATGTTATATCTACAAAAAAGAAGTTTGGGTAAATTTGAGGAAACACCCCTCAAGTTTCACGCGATATCAGGAAATCCCCCCAAAGTACTTTTTTCATCAAAAAACCTTTCCGCAGTTAGAGAACTAGCAGTCTCTTAGTTCCGTCACGTATGGGCTTCAAATATTTCTGAAGGACCAAAATGCCCCTACTTTCCTTTTACTCTTACAGTGGGCCACCTAAAAATGCTTTCATTTAGAGAACAAATAACTAGAAATTAGGTAATTTGCTGCTTTGAGTGATTAGGTCAATATAGAACTTTTTGCAAGTCTCATGAAATGTCCACCGGATTTTTGTTTTATTTCCTTGTTTTTTAGGCTTAATTGCACTTTGCTACCCTCAACTATTCCGCTTTTTCAACTTGAAAAAAAATTATGTATCAAGTTGAAAAAGCAGAATAGTTGAGGGTAGCAAAGTGCAATTAAGCCTATTTTTTATACAAATATTATTAGACTTTGTGAAGAATTATAATTATTGATAATGGACGAAATAACACAATTGATGAGAAACGTAACAAGAATCTTACAAGAATTTAAGGTGTAAGATAAGTCAATTGAAGAAAAACTATAAAATATAAATTGGGATTTGATTAAAAACAAATCACAAAACCCATTCTCCCACGAACCTACAAATTTAGAGCTTTCTTTTTCAATTGGAAAAGGAGAGAGAGAGAGAGAGAGAGAGAGAGAGAGAGAGAGAGAGAGAGAGCCCTCGGAATGGATTAAGAAAATGGAGGAGAATTGGGAATTTAGGGTTAGGTTAAGTGAATAATAGAGAAGAAAGACCTTGTCATTTTAGTATAGGAGTGTTTTCGTCCTTGGAGATGCCTTAGGGTCCACTTGACTTCTAACTAACAGAAATGTTGGATTTCTGATGATGAATGGGATTGTTTAATGAAGAAAAAAAAAAACTTTAGGGGAGTTTATTGACATCGCGAGAAACTTCAGGGGTGTTTGCTGAAATTTACACAAAAAGTTCAAAGATGAAATACGGATAGGTCACACCATTTTCTTATTTATACCATTTTTGCAAAACCAGAGTTTCATGAGAGGTGGAGAGAGAAAAAAGGAAATAAATGAGAACTTACATTACATTGGGACAAAAGACCAACACCAACTGACCCATACGTATAGCCAACTAACAAGATTCACATAAAACAGTGGACAGGATACATGGCTAGTTGATTGGCTGAGGAACAGTCTAGTTTAAATACCTGGACTAAGACGAGACGAGGCACAGGACTAGCCGACCCACTGAATAACAGGCAGATAGATTGAATACACAGGCTATGACCAGGTTAGGGCCAGTTAGGCAAATAGTACGCACTGGTCACATATCAGGACTAAGCACAAATTGAAGACATGATTCACAACTGTCCACCTCACAACTGTTCACAACCAAGATCATTATGATAAACATATCAAGGATAAGAGATGAAGGTAACAAGCAGGTTCCATACAACCAGATTTAGTTGGTAAAAGCATGCAACTTTAACATTCGTCGAAAGCTATGCAACTTTCATAGCATGCAACCAGATTTAGTTCAATATGCCTATTTCCTCCAGGATGAAAGCAACAAGCCTTACATCACCAATTGACGTCCCTAAATACATATATTAAAATGCTAAAAAAATATTTGTCCATTTGTAAGATAAAAACAAGGAAACTCGTGGCAACAATGGGAAGTCAGCGAAAGGGGAATTTGTAAACTAATGACACATCAAGTGAAACTGCAACTGAAGGAGATAAGATATGGGAGGGGGGGACTACTGCATAGTACAAATTCATTAAAGCGAGACTAGGAAAGCAAACAAAACACACATACTAAGGAACTTGCCGAACTAAACATCTCACATACCTCAAAACCAGCATCAAATGGAAGGCGCAAAGCAGCATCTTCAGAATTGTTGCTGAAATATCGTCCAGAACTGAAATTTACCTGTCAAGCACAAGATATATATACTAGGTGGATGACAGTAGTATCCGTTCTAAAAAGTGCTCATGAACCATAAAGTACTTAAATAGTACTGATCGGACTTATGTGCAAAATGAGACTGATAAGTTAGATGTCAAGGACATACATCACTTGCATTTACACCGGCATATATGACTTTGACAAGCGCATGTTGAGGCTTGACTGGCAAACTCAACTGTACTGGAATGATTTTAGTAGCAGCGCGGAAATTGTGACTAGGAGCATGGACAACTCTGCATAACAAATAGCAATTAGTAAGTTATTATTGACATTATCCACAGAGGATATTAATCTCCAGTAACTAATCAATGAATTAAAGAGGTCGAACTACAAAGTAAATTATACCACAATAACGGAAATAAATACCAATTGCATATATATTTATATTCAAAGAGGTAGAACTACAATGTAAATTACACCACAATAACGGAAATAAATACCAATTGCACATACATTTATATTCACCTCTAAAGAGTATTTAACGGCATTAAGATGTCTTCATACAAGTTGATGCTATTAGAATAAATATATAACCTTCAACCATCACTACAGTTCTAGAGTTTTTATGCAATGGCACAGACTTTAAACATGACTCCAGATCAACCCAAGTTTGAATCTTCTTGCACATATTTTAAGCTGATTTATAAATAATAAAAAATTAAACAGCCACGTGAATCCAGCTGTGTCCAAAATGGACCTTCGACCCGCGGGGCGTGTTAGAATAATATATAATCCTCAGTCTTCAGATCACATCTAGAGTTTTGTGGGGATTGAGGGTTATATATTTATTCTAACATCTAGATAAAATTCAATCTCTAAATTCTTTGACCCCTATATACTAAAAGGGGGTATAAATCAAATAATTGATAAACCCAAATCCAAACTGAATGGTCCTGCACCATTCTCCCTGGCTTCAAATGCTCTCCCCGCTTGGTGAATTGTGTAAAATAGAATTCCTAAGAGAAGGATGACATACTTCAAATCACCCATGGTGGTGTCGCTGCAATGGTGAAGCAATACCACGACAGCTCCCGGAAACTCGGCTTATCACAAGGTCAACTCCTGTAAAGATGTAAAGATGTACTATCTACAATGTGTAGAACGCTGTGTTCTACAACCAATTGTGATGTTTAGCAACGAACAAGACTGGATTTGGAACGCCTAAACTCTAGAACCCGCAAGAAGGATAGACGGTCAATGGTTGGTCGGCAGGTCAGTCAAACTTTGACTAGGATCTGCAAAAGAGAACTCGCTGCATGTGAGTTCCTGGTGTTGGTGGAGATTGATGCTAAGTTTGCCGGCAAAGATGGAACTCTTGTCAAAGTGGACAAACACCAGACATTGGATTATTTGAGAGAGTGATAATTTATGGTCCCTATCGGAACTTGGAACTCTAGAGGATTAGCACCCAAACCATGACTTGATCATGATATTACTGGCAGAAAAGATGATGACGACGATCATTGTCCATTCTACTCGGGTTTTGGGCACCAAAACAACATATCAATGGCAGGATGTGTTGTTTCCTTTATCAAACAGCAAAGATGGGGATCGGGTGGTTGTTTCCTTTATCAAATATCAAGAATAAGTTCCGTGAATAATGGAAATTGAGAGTTTTGGTACAGTGTCGGGAACCACCAGAAAATACATAATTCTATCATTTTTGACCTTCCAAAATACAACGGACTGGAACCACCAGAACTGCTGATATTTTCGATAGCAATACTCACAGAAGAAAGGTTGGAAACCGATTCTGATACCAATCCTGTGAACCTTGCTTGGATAATCCATGAAGATCAAGAAAGCAAGCATCAAGGAAAGATGAACACTATAAGATTAAAGTGCTATTTGGGTCATAAATAGTTTTATAGAATCCAAGTTAAGTAGCTAACAAAATAAACTACTTGAATTGAAATTCAGAATCTTGGGTTCCTGTAACCTCTCACCTTCCAACAATTGTGTGCAATTTAAATGGCAGTCGTACCAAATTTTAACAAACAGCAATAGCTTCATGCCATACTTTCCTCTCCAGAATTTACAAAATCCTGAGGATGATACAAGTGTGAAGTATTGCAACATGCCATGAATTTGGTTGCCACTTGAGCATGCCAGAGTATTATCTTGTCGGGTACCAGGATTAATAGTGAAAATGGCAATAGATAAATGGTATATTATTATATACCAAACTTCAATTTCTAGCATCTCTGCAGAAAGATGTGAAGATGATACCAATAATGTTACAGAAAAAGAAATTTAGCGTATTACTAGCAATAAACAAGTTAAGGTTCCACTGTCAAAATGTACCTTAATTTATAATTTAATCATGACTCATAATTGATGAATTTCCACAGTAAGGAAACAAACATATCCAGTAGAGCTCAAGGAACTAAAAGAAACCAATTTAGTTACAGAAGAAAAGGACAGTGAAAAGAATCAAGAGTAGGTGCACAGAAGTATTTTAGACAAGGAATTACTGAAAGAAGCCATCATCAAGAGTGTGCCAAAGAGAATTGGGCAAGCGATTTAGCATGACATACACTTTTTTGTAAGTTTGAGGAATTCCAATGGTCGGTGCAGTATATGTAGAGCTTCCTTTTGACTTTACTGATCTAGATAAATATTTCCTCTTCTCCATAGGCGTTGGCCAATACTCCAGGCCTTTGCGTTTAGTAATCCGTAGACAAGCACCAGCCTTATCCTCATCATTAATGAGCTCATGCATACCTGTGTAATGTATGTCATAGAGGTGTGATTTAAAAATATGCATGAAATCATCAGAAACGTAAAAACATTTAGAACCCTAAATCAAGCAAGCGATATACAAATCAAAAGAGGTCATGTCTATGAAATTCAAAATAATGTCTTTCCGAGCTTATGATCCCTAACTGAACTTCGGTGTGGAATATGCCTAGAACAAATATTTGAAATTTCTTAATTTAAAGAACATGACAAACTAAAATACTTCATCATCCCTATGCAAGATTTTGTCGGCTTCTCTAAAATAAAGTTTGTATGCATAAACAACAATTTTTTGAAGTAAAAGTCCCAATTAACCAACAGCACAAGGAGATATGACCTAGAGAGTGGATTTATTGGGACATCCATCGAAGACAATGACCAATTGACATCAAGTAAAAAATTCGACCAAATCTCTGATGACGGGCCAATGAGTGTTACCTAGATACAACAAACTCAAAAATATTTGGTCCTGTCTAAACAGGAAATGACACGACGTGGGATATGGAAGGACATGTTGTGGGTAGTGTATTGCTTTCAGTGATTAAAATGACAAAAAATTAATAGTATGGAAGTATCAGGATATTCTTTATGATTTATAATATTATTTAACACATAAATAGCATATATTATATAAATGTCAAACAAAATTATGGATCAAGTATTATGGCTTGTTCACTAAGAGAACATGTCCAGTAGCAAGCCGAGCGCTCATGTTATTCGGCACGACTCTTCACATCAACTGTCACAAGAATAGAGGAACTAGGAGTCAAGTATTTATGGCAGGGGGGAGGGATGCAACAAAATATATTAAGTTAATATTTTAGGGGAACAAAATACAGTAACTTAAATTTAAGAAGATAGCTATAAGGGGCATTATGTAGAATTTGTAAGAAACAAAAAAATAGTTATAAACAACCATAATGTGGATAATGAGCATTGAACTCGAGACATCGTGCTTATGAGCTCATTAAGCCGGTATTTGGTTGCCATGTTTATAAACAACATAGATAAATAATAGGAGAAATGAGGACTATATAGAATGAAATCGAACACTCATGAGAGTGGCCGATTCCCCCGGCTCACCCTTGGGATTGTCCCTAGCAGCGAGTGGAATCTCGGAAGTTAGCAATAGACTACTTGATAGTTTAGTTTTCTATCATGGGTAAGTAGTAGTTGTTGGTGGAAATACCAATTATTTTCAAGTGTCTAGGTACCAGATACTGTGTGTATGTCAAATGAAGTTTGGAAATATGAGGAAATGTAACTGGATGACATAATGGACTAAAGGAGATACATGTAAATATCGGCCATCAGCAGCCCGCAGCCTAAATATAACCCCACATATATCAACATCGGTAAAAGGTTGCAGCTTTGATCGTTTAAGATTTATAATTAGGATTCAGGGTTCTACTTCTACTTTTCTTTGTCAGGAAAATTATGATCGTTAGATTTAAGGGTTAGTTAGACTTTGGGTCTCAGAAACATCAGAAATTAGCATTTGGGTTCTGAAGATGTCCAACTTAGGTTTTGGGTCCTGAGATGACGGTTGACCTGTATTGACAATCCAAAACCTGTTAATAAATAAATTGAATCGAAACTCAAGAAGAGCACGAATGTTTCTGGAAACCTAAGTCTAATTAATCCTAAAATAATATTAAATTCTGGATGGTCAGCATGGGTCAACCATCATCTCATGACCCAAATCCTAAGTTAAACATCTTCACAACCTAAATGCTAATTTCTAAATGTTTTTGGGACCCAAAGTCTAATTAACCCTAGATTTAACATTAGGGGATGATATCATTACATGTTTCCAAAAGAAAGTTCGTAAGAGCAAATAATACACATATTTTGTTTTCAACCAATTCTGGTATGATCAGCTGCACTTGCAACTCAGTCAGGCCCTGTTCCTTGTGGATAAAATCAAGCTCCTGTTTGTTAGATAATCTCTTTATTGTGGCTAACATTTCATCAACGTTCCACCTGGATCAAAGATGGCCTTTGATTAAGCTGAACAGAAAAAGGATTCTATTTCCAAGCCCCAAAAATGGGATAAAGGCTTTAAGATTCTTATTGCTTTACTGCTGTCAACGGAAAGGGGATTTGTAGTGCCTAATTGGTGCATCTACTGCTCTCTGTTGCACATGTCTACACCATGTCAAATGAACCCTCGGCTTGTCCTCAATTGACAACATCTTCAATTTCCCAAGAATGCACATTTATTATCATGTCTTTCAATGTATGTATGTTCATCCATTGCTCATTTCCTGGACATGTTTCTTGATTGTCCATCATTCCAATCTCTAAAGCATGGCTGCTTTGATAGCTGTCTCAAAAAAAAAAAAAAAACCCTTCAACTTCAAGGATATTCTGTATACAAAACACTACTCCACTCCACCATCCTATTTTATTTCAAATAACATCCTTCTCAACCTCTCAATCACAATACTAATCCTAAATAGCTAAGATTGACGCTCTTAGGTATCTCTTCTCACCGTGTCACAAAATAATGTTGATTCAATCAAGCTACCCAACAAATAAACATGGTATAGCCTATTGCAGGTTGTATCCAACAGCGATTAGCCTCCAAGTATATACATATAATATAGTTAAAAGTCTCATTTCTGAGGATAGCCTGAAAAGGCATTTCCAGAGCTATCACAATGAGATTGAGGAGAACACTAAGATGGTTCGAGGGAAAAAAAAAATTAAATCAGGATATCACTCCGAGATGTGTTAGGTACTCACTCTTTATCAAATATGAAACTATAGGAAAAGAACATCATAAACATCCATTTTGGATTATAGATGTTAATGTTGTTTTTTCTTATATAACTTAGTTCATCATCAAAAATAGATTTAATAACTTATGTTAAATTTCTAAACATAGTGTACTACATAGGAAATAATTCCTCTAAAAAGTAATAAAATGGAACCAAATTGCAATATTGCGTACCTTTAACCAGCATCTTCATGGGCACAAATCCACCAACCCTATCTATCAATGCAGGATCAACCATAGCTGCCAACTCAGTTTCAATAAACTGCATGAAACAAGAAAAACACAAGTTACAAGAACTTCACCAAATCAAGAGAATGTAAATTAGTGATATTATGATACATCTGTAGCCAATGAATAACAAAACAGGTCAGAGTTCAGTATATATTTGGTATTGCATTAGATATGCCAGATACTAAATACTAGATACTGATAATCTTGATACACTCCACTGGTCATTCATAGTATATGCTAAAATACAAACCCTCATATTTGCTGCGAAAGGAGAGAAAGAAGCATAGATGAGCCCAAAAGTCCTTGGAATAAACCACTGAATATTAAACAACTAAAATCAAGCACATACTGAGAATTAACATGTGTTATAACTTATAAGCAGTTGTAACTCGTTGGAAGACTTGTCTCTTAACCTGACCTTAATCTGGAAGTGATAATTGGCAACTTCGCAAAAGAGCTATACCTATTCTAAATCATAATCCCAATGCTTGTAAGACACAATTCCTCTACAAATGCTATCTTCCTCCCTGTGGCAAGCAGGTTTCTTATATAATCCTCTTCCATTAAATCAAATCAAGCTTTTTCTATAAAGCATGGGTCAACATCCACAAATATCCTATGACGATCAAAGCCGACAGAGCCATTAGGGAAGATTGGGACTGAGTTCATGATTGGGATTGAGGCTTATTCCCTGCTGAGGTCAACAGAGTGATGAGATGACAGCCTCATGCTCACAAGATGTTTGTGATAATTCCTGAGTGAAAACTTTTATAGCAGCTCCTTCCATCACTCTCTTCCTCCACTCCATGAACCACCACCTTCCCTAATTTGTCCGCCCTTCCCTCTGCTGGGACAGTAGAGCTATGGATCGACTGAGAGTGGATTTGGGACGAAGGGTACATAGGCCTCTCCGAACCCGAGTCCAATAGGACGAGCTCACATGGACAGAAACTTCGGAAGTGATTCTAGGGGTTCCCATAACTTTTGCCATGAAAATTTAATGGTGGTTGGAGTAGAAATGGATTTTCACCCGGTAGAGATCTTTGTCCGAACATAAGATCCTATAGAGATGTCGTCACCCGCTTCCCCATCCAATGATCTGGATAAAAACACGGGAGATAACAAATGGATCCTTGTGGAGCATAAAAAAAAAGGACCCATCCCCCCCTCCGATTCCCATCCCTAATGGGTTTTGCCGCAAATCCGAAAGAAGAGGGCATATAGCCAAAGATTACTCCCGTCTGCCATGTTGCTACTTGTGCGGGTTCCCTGGTCACCTCATGAGATGTTGTCCCAGTAGAGGAGACTCTTCTTCCCTAGTGGGACTTCATAAAAAATAAAAATAAAATGATGGGTTCTCAAAACAGAAGTGAGATAACTGTGGTTTTTGGTGAGATAGCCTCTACAATGATGGATTCTTAAAAACACTTCAGAAAATTTGACATCTCCACTATTATTGAAGGTAACCCTAGCTCTACCACACTTATGGGTATTCTCAATTCTATATGGCCTTGGCATACATGGATTGTTCATGATTATAAGACTTGTTTTTCTTGCAACATTCAACTCTTTTGAATCTCTTCACGGGATAGCATCAAAAGGCATCATTAGAGTTCAAGGGGTTGCTTTTAAAATCCATCAGTAGGGATTGTCTGATTCTGGCAACATAATATGCACAAGAAACATTTGGCTTCGTGTATTAGGTCTGCCTTTTTCAGTTATTCTTTCAAAGCACTAGAAGTTGTCATAAAGGGTTTAGGAGATCTTATTTATTTGGAGCAAAATGTTGAGAAATCTTCTTTGCATCTTCCACTTTTCAAGTTGCTAGCAACGACGGTCGGTTCATTCAGATCAAATTAAGATGATTATGAAAGGGCATGTTCACATCCTCAAGATAGTTTCTTTGGGTGAAAAAATCGACCAAGCGGTCCTGTCATTACAAGATCAGACATTTGTGCTCAAGCTGCCTTTGAAGCAAAGACAATATTAGGAAATCATTTTCTTCCAACCAAGTCTAAAGACTTTAAACATGATGAAAAGCTTCAAAAGAGGAAGAAAAAAAAGTTTGGCGTCCTAAAGCATCAAAAAACAAAGATAGGGTTCAATACAATGTACAGCTCCAAGAAAAAAAAAAGTTTGGCACCCTAAAGCATTACAAAACAAAGATAAGGCTCAACACAATACAAAGCTTCGAAGGAGAGAAGTTTGGCGGCCTTGCTGTTCTAAAAGGCGGTCTAGGCGGCGCCTGGCCCACCCGATGTCCGCCTAGGCGCCTGCCTAGCCCCACCCCGACCCTCACTATGCATGTTTTGGGGTTTATGAATATTTTTCTGCAATTTTCAGTAGTTTTTTTTTGGATTTTTTTTTTTGAATCGCCTAGTCGGACTAGGCGCTAGACGGAGGGTGCCCGTCCGACTAGCGCCTAGCGCTTCTCACAACCTTGGGCGGCCTAAAGTCTCACAAAACAATGATAAGGATGATGGAGTCGAGCCCTCTAGTTTGTATGAGCCAAATGATCAAAATCAATTTGAATTCCCGAACCAAAATGGTTCAGATGGAAACTTGATTAATTCATGCAACATTTCAAATGAGCCACTAGCAAAGAAAATACCTCAGGGAGTTAATGAAATTTATGATGAGGTTAACAATGAGATGTTTCTTCCGACTCTTAATCGTACTCAAATTATTCAGGCAAATCCTTCAATAAGGTTGTATGTTAGTCCAGATATTGATTTTTCACATTTCTTTAAAAGAGTTGGTCTCCCTCGATGTGGTGTTTAATAGAATTATCGGTACCATTTCCCGAAGCTTATCAAGTGGACGGTAGAGTCACTAATTATGGTGGCGGTTCATATCAATTCAATCATCCTAATGACACAGAGATTGATGGCTCGGGCAGATCAAGCCCTGATGACGTTTCTGGACTGAACAAAGTTCTAGTTCAAATTTCTCTTGCTTATGGTGAAGGTCCAATGGAGTTAATTCCATTTGAGGTTCAGTCAGCTATTATGAAGGGAGTCTTTATAAGCAAGAAGGAAAAAAGAGAGTTGACATTGATTACTTTTTATGATCCTATAGCAGCTCAACCTTGGCTATGGCACCTCCACTTACTATTTCTACTAATTCGCCTAAAAAGAGATCGTCCAAGCTAAAGTCTTCTGAAGATCCTCCAACTGTTACAAGATCTCATAGATTAATGGGAAGATCATCAATTTCAATTATGTCCAGAGCCACAGAGATTAAGAAAAGAAAGTCTAGAAATTACCTCAGCATCCAAACAGAAGATCAATGTGATTGGATCCCCTGAATTATTTAGTACAGTTAGATCTTTGGAAATCAAGATCTGATGTATTTATTAAAGTCAGATATTTGGAGGTTAGGAGATCAAATTCTTGATCTCTTTGCCTGGCAAGTTTTTATGGGGATTCTTCTCTTTACAATGAAAGTCTGTTCATGGAATGTAAGGGGGCTAGGGGGCGTCAAAAAAGATGTGTGTTGAAAAATATTATTAAAACACATAGGTGGGATATATGTTTGCTTCCAAGAAAAAAAAGGTTACGTAATACAGACCCATATATGTTTAGATTTATCAGTGGGGACTCATTGAATTCATGATGTTCTATTGATTATGGTGGTGCTTCTGGTGGTATTCTTATTGGCTGACTTTCTAATAATTTTGAATAGATTTCTCATGTTGTTGGAAGGTTGCCTTTCCCCGTCAAACTCAAAAGCAAGTTAGATGGTATCACTAGTGTTTATGGTCCTTGTACTAGAGCTAGCGGAAGCTCTTTCTGGGATGAATTGAGATTGTTGTCTTCTTATGCCAATGAGGAATGGCTTATTGGTGGAGATGTAAATGTCATCAGAACATTGAATGAGAAACATGGGTCCGACCTATTAATTTCAACCAAACAAACCGAATAAACCGAATTTATTATTCAGTTCGGTTCGGTTCGGTTTCGGTTTCGGTTTTTGGCTAATTTGGTTCAGTTTCGGTTTTGCTTTTTTAGAATTTCGGTTTATTCGGTTTTGGCTAATTCGGTTCGGTTGAAACCGAATAAACCGAACGCTCACCCCCAAACCCGAGGACCTAAAAGAGACTCCGTGAAGATATCGGTTATCTGATCACTGGTCCTCACATGGTAAAATTTTGTTATCCCCTTTGTATACTCATCACGGACGAAATGGATGTCAATTTCAATATGCTTCGTCCCTTCATGAAATACATGATTGGTAGCAATATGGATAGTAGACTGATTATCACACCACATATCTATTGTGCTCGATCCTGCTTCTTCTTCCAACTCTTGTTGAAGATGCTTCATATATAACACCTATGTTGTGCCATGAGCAATGGCTCGATACTCGGCTTCTGAACTTGATCGTGCTATCACACTCTGCTTCTTGCTTTTCCAAGACACCAAGTTTCCGCCAATAAATACAGAGTAGCCAGATGTAGATCGTCTATATGTCAAACTTGCACCCCAGACAACATCAGTAAAATACTCAACACGAGTGTGTCCATGATTCTCCATCTTAATTCCTTTTCCTGGATTCTTGACTACATAGCACAGAATTCTGAGAACTGTCTGCCAATATGGAACTCTTGGAGAAACAATGAATCTACTTGCAACACTAACTGTGAAAGATATGTTCGGACGAGTCATGACTACCAAGTAGTTGAGTTTTCCAACTACTCGTCGATACTGATCTGGATTGGTTATCAAGATCCCCTCGCCGGGAAGTAACTTAGCTCCTGGATCCATAGGTGAGGTTGCTCTCTTGGCTTGCATCATTCTTGTATCATTCAGTATGTCCAACACTTACTTTCTATGAGACATTACAATGTCCCGCTTACCCCGTGTGGCCTTAATGTCCAAGAAATAGTTCAATGATCCCATATCATTGGTTTAAAATTGTTCTCTCAGAAACTTATTGAGGTCTGCAATACCGTGGACGGCGTCTCCCGCGATTACAATATCATCAACATAGACACCTAGTAGTATCCTTCCAGCTGATATCGGTAGAATATTGAATGATCCTTCTTTGACTGACACATGCCAAACTGAGTAATAACATGTGTAAATTGACCAAACCACGCACGGGATGATTGTTTTAAACCATAGAGGGCCTTCCGCAGATAACACATTTTAGCCTCCCTTGTAACGAACCGGGGAGGTTGCATCACATATACTTCTTCATTAAAATCTCCATGGAGGAAAGCATTCTTGATATCCAGCTGACGCAATGGCCAGTCATAGCGAACAACCAAGGTCAAAAGTACACGAACAAACGTCATTCTGGCAACTGGAGAGAATGTCTCAAAATAATCTTCACCATAGGTATGAGAATATCATTTGGCCACCAGACGAGCCTTTAGGCGATCAAGAGAGCCATTTGGTTTCACCTTGCTCGTGAATATCCATTTGTAACCTACCGTCTGTTTACCGGAAGGTCAATCGACTAAATCCCAAGTATGGTTTTCCTTGAGATCTTTCATCTTCTCGTTCATAGCAGCACGCCAACCGGGATGTTTGAGACCCTCCTCAGCGTTTTTGGAAATCTGATGATGGCATGCGATTAATAAGATAGCAAGCGGTAAGAACCGCATCCAACCAAAATCTTTTGGTAGTACGTGCTTGAAACATAAGAGCACGCGTTGTTTCCAAGATATGGCGATTCTTGCTCTGCCACACCATTCTGTTGTGGTGTGTAAGGACATGAAGTTTGGTGAATGATGCCATTACGGGCCAGATGAATATCGAGCTCACGAGATAAATATTCACGACCATAAATTTTTTAATTGGAGCACCAAATTGTGTTTTGATTTCAGCAAAAAAATTACACCAAATGTTAAATAATTCAAAGCAATTTTTCATCAAATAAACAAACGTGACACGAGAGTAGTCATCAACGAATGTAATAAAGTATTTAAAACCCATGGCTGATTCCACCGAACAAGGTCCCCATATATCATAATACACCAACTCAAAAGGAGCGGAAGCAATTTTATTATGACTCACCGGATAGGAAACACGATGATGTTTAGCTAAATGACACGACGTACAATTAAAAGAAGTAGGAATATCTAAAGACGGATACATTTTCTGGAGAGCTTGGATAGATGGTTGGCCCAACTGACAATGTAATTCGAAAGGCTCGAGTTTCACGCCGATACAGACAACCGAAAAAGGTATATCAAACAAGTACAAGCGTCCAGCCACATGTCCCTTCTTTCCAGTCTTTAGGTCATGAAAAATACAACCATCAGAAAAAAAAAATGTTACCGAGCAATGCAGTTCACGAGTAATTTGACTGATTGAAATTAAACTGAACGGGTTCCCATATGTAAGCAACACAGAATTGAGCGACAATCCGGAAGAAAAACTGGCACTTCCTCGTCTACGGACTGTCAGGAAACCTCCATTGGCAACAGTAATGCCAGAAACACTATCAACATGGACATAATTACGTATCATACCTGCGTCACCAGTCATGTGAGCAGACGTACCAGAGTCAATTATCCACTGCTTTGGCTTTACTAAGCACGCTGCTGAGTATCCGATTGTGGATCCAGACGTGGAAGCTTCACCACAACGTTGAGCTTGGAAATCAAGGACTCTGTATATGACTCCGAAGTCATCTGAACAGATCGGACACCATCATCAGGGACATCAGTTGTGATATTAGCGACAGGTACTTTAGGACATTGCCAGTAGAAATGACCATGTTGACACAAGTAAAGCATGTGCGTGGTCGTCCTCCATTGCGACCACCATTACCACGGCCCCCATCACGACCAATATTGAGGCCACCACGTCGTCCACCACAACCACCACGAATGCATGTATGAGCAGTACCAAGAGCAGAGCAATCAGCAGGCGCATTATCCGAAGTGGTCTCGACGACTTTTGTTGCTCGAAGGGCACGATAATGTGCCTCCATTAAAGATGGAACGTCAGATCCAGCAATGATCTGAGAGCGAGCAGAGTCCGCATCAGGACGTGGAAAGACAAGATATGCAATAATATGAAGTTGCTCACATTGAGCCCTAGCTTCATTGATATCTGTTGTAAGAGACAATATACGATCCAGCTCATCAGTCATAGCCTTAAAGGCCCTGAAGTGATCCTTATGAGATTTCTCTTCCTAATTAGCTCTGTATATGCCAACGACACGAGACAAATCGCGTTTGCCATCAAACGCCGCTGCTAGGACCTCCTATAATTTCTTAACGGAGTCCGTATTCTGAACCATGTCTTCCACCGATGGTTCCATGGAGTTCATCAACTGTATAAACAGTCGATTATCATCTGTCTCCCATTGTTCAAAGATGGGATCAGTCTTTGTTGGGGGTTGTCGGTCAAATGTTTGAACAACCTCATCCCTCGAAGCGTCTTCTCGACCTTCTTTCGCCAGGTCGAGTAGCCTTCTGGTCCGTCTAACCGTCGATCGACAAGTCGAATCGAGAAAACCGTTACGCCAGTGCCCGTTGGTCCCGCCATTGTGTTTCCGACTCTTGTATCCGTAGCACTACTATTCGCCCCAGTGCTAGCCATCTTGCAATATTTCTGATTCGACCGTCGATTTGAACTTGATAATCACATCAACTCTATCAATGTGCTAGTAACGTATCCATAACTGGCACGCGCATAGAAAGTAGAGAAGAAAATTGATCACACAAGTCAGGACAGAGAGGTAACCCAAATTACCCTCTGGTAGATCCTGATGTGAAGATCAAGTAAGGAAAGAAACAAAGATTCACGCAAGACAAGCATCTTGTCAGCTCTTTGTTAAATTCCTAATACCAACGTTAGAAGTCAGAGGTTCCAGCAAACAACACCGATAATGTTTATCCTCTGAGTATCCCAAGTCAATGTTTTAGGACAAAGGTTCCTGCAAACAAACTTGTTGTTTAGCCTCTATGAATCCCAAAAAGTTAATATTGGAAAGTCAAAGGTTCCTGCAAACAAACCATTGTTTATCCTCTGAGGATCGTAACATTTTTTTTGGAACTAGGTTAGGATTTGGAGGGGTTGGACGGCGGCTAATGGAAAGAACCAAGTGTTAGGGTTTGGCACATGATCCATGGAGGAGGGGGTATGGCGGCCAAGGGGGGGTTACTGTAGGAGCGCGGGGGGGGGCAGCAGCAGAGGGGGCTAGAGGGGGTGCTGGTAGAGCAGCAGCAGTGGCGGGGGCAGAGGCGGGGGGGGGGGGGGGGGGGGGGGGGGGGGGGGCAGCAATGGGGGGCAAGGGGGGCAGCAGTTGGGGTGGGGGGCAGCAGGGAGGGGGGCGGTGGGTTAGGGTTATTTTTTTTTGGTGGAGGGATGGATGGGTTATGGCTTTGATAACATGTAGAGTAGAATAATGGAATAATTTTTATTAATGAGGAGAGCTACATATATATAGGAAAGGCTAACCCCTCTCACTATTGTTCTAGGCAATGTGGGACTAAAGCCCACTAATACTTAAAATTAGAATAAGTTGTATTAAGAAAGATGGGATGGAACTCTCCAATCATGATGACATTTTTTGGACTTTTAACGAGTTCTTCAACAATTGGTGAGGTTTCTGATAGAGGTTATAGTTATCAGTGAGATTCTCTATATAACAATGAGGATTGGGGTGCAGAAGATTTGGAGACATGCTTTACAAGAGATGAAATTAAAGCTGCAGTGTTTGGCTGGGGACAAAAGTCCATGTCCAAATGGTTTTTCTCAGCTTTTCTTCCAAGTATTTTGGGATTTGACCAAGATCTCGTGACCGTTTTCATATGTTCTCAATGGTAAGATTGACTTATATATATTCCATGAGGCTCTTGTTATCTTGATACCTAAGGAGGGGGCCATTGAAGTTGGGCAATCTAGACCTATCAATATTGAATTTTGTTTACAAAATCTTCACAAAAGTGCTTGCAAATAGACTCCCCACGAAAATTTCATTGCTAGTGGATCAATTTCAAAATGCTTTTCTTAAAGGGAGGTAATTTTCGATTGTGTTGCCTTGGCTCAGGAAGAATTCATGGCTGTAATCGAAAAAGTATTATAAGAGCAGTCGTTAAGGTGGATTTAGAGAAAGTATTTGACACGGTCAACTGGGAGTTTTCACAGGAGGTGCTTCTTGCCAGGGTTTTGGTCCAAAGTGGTGGCGATCACGGGTGGTGTCTTCTTTACATGGTAGTTTTTTCTCGATTTTAGTCAACAGGGTCAAAGGAAAATTATTGCCTTGGACGAGGGGGATTGCGACAAGGCGATCCACTCTCATCTCTCCTTTTCGTCTTGGTTACTGATGTTTTATGAAGAACTGTCGCAAATGCCAAGAATAATGGTTTTCTATCTGAACTTGGTTTAAACTGAGAGTTTCTTAATATATGCAGATGACACCTTAGTATTTTGTAAATCCTTTCTGGGTCAATTGACTATCATTAAATACCCCTTTTACATGTTTGAGATGACTTCAGGTTTGAATTTAAACTATTCTAAGATTGCATTGCTGTTGATTGGTGGGATCTGACGAGTTACACAACACCTTGGCTTCTGGAATTAACCATAAGAAAGGACATTTTTCAATTGAATACTTGGGACTTTCTCTCAAATTTGGATCCTCAACGAGACTAATTGGTATCCCATCATAGAAAAGTTTGATAAAAGCCCTGCAGGTTGGAAAGGAAAACTTCTTTCAGGGGTTGGTAGGTTGATTCTTGTGAACTCAGTTTTATCATCATTACCACTATATGTTTTTGATATTTTTGGCTCCAAGTTGGCTGATTAAGAAGATCCATATATATAGAAGAGTTTTTTTTGTGGAAAGGAACCGACAGTGTATTTTCTGTTTGTTGCTTTGTTAATTGGCATTATATTTGTTTAGAAGCAAGAAGATCTTGGAATTAGCAATTTGAAACAATTCAACCATGCTCTTTTGGGGAAATGGGAAAATGGAGATGGAAAATTGTTACAGGTTGCAATGAACCATGGGTTAAACAAGGTTAAAGCAAATTATTACCACAATAAGTCTTTTTGGGATTTATCAGTCTCATCCTTTTTCGATCCGTCTTTCTTCTGGAGGGGTGTTTTAAAGGGTGCTGATAAATTCAATGGAGGGAGTTACTGTCAAGCGCGGCAATGGTTCTACTATCAGGTTCCAGAAAGACAAATGGTTGGATAATGATTCTTTTCAACGCACTTTTCCCAATTTGTTCCAACTTGCTACAAATCAGAACATTGTTGTTGTTGACCAAGGTTTTTGGGAGTTTCATTCATAGCATTGGCATCCTTCTTTTAGACAAGTTATTACATATAATCTTTCTTCTGAATTTCAAATTTTTATCTACATTATTAACTCCTTTAGTCCTCCTTTGGAAGGGGATATTAAGAAATGGATTTGATCCTCCAATGGAAGCTAGATTGTTAAGTCTATGTACTCTTATCTCAATCCTACTGGTATTACTTGGGATTATGCTCTTTCTTCTGAATTTCAATTTTTTATCTACATTCTTAACTCCTTTAGTCCTTCTTTGGAAGGGGATATTAAGAAATGGATTTGATCCTCCAATGGAAGCTAGATTGTTAAGTCTATGTACTCTTATCTCAATCCTACTGGTATTACTTGGGATTATGCCAATGTCATATGGAAGGTCCACCTCCTCTAAAAATCAAATTTCTTGGGTGGATTATTTCAAAAGAAAGAATTCTAACACTTGACCAGTTGCAAAAAAAGAGGTTTTCTCCTATGCAATTTTTGGATTCTTTGTGTGGTGGATGAGGAAAGTTGTTCTCGTATATTCTTTGTTTGTCAAGTTGCCAAATTGATTTGGGGACAAATATCACTTCCATCTATTAAAATTGCCTCAAAGTATTGAAGATTGTTGGGGTTCTTGGAGAAATAATTTTATTCAGAAAAGTCGTAGAGTTGTATGGGATTGCGCGGTTTTGACACTCTTGTGGTGCATTTGGGATGAGAGGAACCGAATAACTTTCAAAGACATTACAAACTTTCAAATACATTACGAAGAAGGAGAATGAACTTATTGAAAAGTTTCTCTCATTTTCATCTTTGGAATAAAGTTCTTTCTTCGTCAAAAGGGAAATAAATTATACCTGGGAGCTGGATCTGCCTTTGATGATTTTGAACGGTGCATCATCTCAATATCAACTCTACATCCCATGATTGCTCAAGTGTGATCATTCCATATGGATTACATTTTAGACACGATGCTTATGTAGATGTTATATTATTGCATGTACTCTATATATTTACTATAATTTTAATAAAGTTTGGTTGGGATCCCCTTGATTCCATCCTTTTGTCTCAAAAAAAAAATCCTCTTCCATTAAATTGCAATATAAGAGTTAGATATGTTAATTGCCCAGTTTGCATCTTCTTTAACAAATTTCAAACATAACAATCTACAATTTGTGATTTTTACCCTAGATTAACTGCAAGAAACATTTACAAACTACTAATTGTTTGAAAACAAAATAAATATAGTACAGCTTAAGCACAAGTCGCCCATGTACTTGAATCATCTCACTCTTGTCCGTAAACTATGTGTCCACATCAAGTAGCTTATATAATGAGTTCATGTAAGGCTGTCAACAGGTTGGGTCTTTGATTCATATAATATCAAAACCTGAAACCTATCATGGTCAAATCAAAACTCAAAAGTGTCTCTCTCTGAATCAGTTGCTGATCAGGATTTGGGTTCTACAGTAGTTGTGTATTACCTTTTGTGAAAATATTGTTCAATAATAACTATTAAATTTAAGCCATGTTCTGGCATTTAGGGTCATAATTATGCATAATTTTTACACTTCTTCAACAATGACCCAAACGGTTTTCAGCCATACCATACACATCTTATTGTATAAAGAATTTATAATCGGCTCAGCTGGAACCTCTCAACTGCTCCCTTTACGGGGTAGGCCCAAGCTTTTCCCTCCCTCCGCCTCAGATATAAGGGAGTAGTTCCCCAAGGCTGACAAATGGAGGAATTTAGGCCCTCAAAAGGCACCGGCCCCCACTTCCTCATATTTGATGTATAAAAATTTGATATTCAGTAATATGTAAATTTAGTATCTGATTTACTATCGCTTATACAAACTCTACTTGCTAATGATTCCAATTGACTTTGAAATCCAAACCTTAGCATTTTAAAATAATTAGATAAGATTATTGGTTTACCAGTTACCAGAAGGAATATAAGTAAAAAAAATGTTTTTCATAGTTGTTGTACTTAGCATAAAAAGTACTACAGTGGCCACAAAATTTTATATATCTCCAGGCTGCATGACAAGTTAACACTCAAAGTAAAGAATACTACTCTAAAAGTGGAAATGAATATTTCCAACGATCATTTAGAACATGGTAATTAATATTGGGAACTATAGATACCTCAGGACAAAGCACATTGACACGGATTCCTTCACGTTTCAATGGTGTCAGTGATCTAGTAAATAAGACCACACCACCTGTGAAACAAAAAAAAAATCGTAAGAAAATTAGATCATATTCCTTAATATAGCATCATAACAATAACATTAGAAATCGATAAAAGTATTTATCTCATCCATCAACTGAGAAAAACACTTGTATTACACTAACAAGGAGAGTGCTTCTTTATTCAAAACAAAAATACATTTGAAATCAACCCACATATAAAAGTGGGCTGGTCTGGTCATTATCTGTGTCCGTATTTCTTTTCATTATGGAAGGCCATTATTGCTATACACAAAACATAGAGGGAGAAATTGTGGATAGTAGATAGCTGACTCAGAGGTATGTTAACCCTTATAAAAGGAATAATTCTTTCATGGCTTTCCATCAATATAGGAGCATTGTAAAGAAAACACTTGACGTATGTTATACAAATGATGACTACTGCCTTAAAAGGAACTTCTCTTCCATTTTCTCTTATATTTTAGAAGAGGAAAGAGCACAGGTGTGCTAGCCACAATAGGGTCCGTTGTCGAAATTAGAGAAGAAGAGGAAGAAGGCAGGCGATGAAGATGGTTGCGGTGAAGTTGTAGATAGATGAGATAGGGGTAGTTTTATATAGAGGAGAATAAGGGAATCTTTTATGCTGTTATTGTATGTGTCTTGTGTTGGATTAGAGGAAGAGGATGAAGAGAGAGAGAGAGAGAGAGAGAGAGAGAGAGAGAGAGAGAGAGGGAAGAGGAGGAGCATGAGAGCAGGAAGAAAGAGTGGAGGTGAGAGGGATCTGGTGGTTGAGGTGGTATTGTTGAGAAGGTATGGAGGGGTGGTTTTTGGATTCCACAGAGAAGAGAAAGGAAAAGCACGAAGTAAATTAAACAGTCAAGTGATTAATTTCCTTTGTTGTTTTTCTTTTTTCTAAGATAAGGAGCAAAGGATGCAGAGATGGAAAAATTGAAATTAAAAAAAAAAAGTAAAAAGGGTTAATATAATTGTCCTTGTAAGTTTTTATAAGGTTAGAATAGAGAAGTGAGAAAAGTAGAAAAAAAAAAAGTTAGGTGGAAACTTCTTTCCCTGCATAACTAGAAATGGATTAAAGAGGAGGGATTTAGCATAACTTAAAATAACGCTTCTATGAATCAGATCTTGAATGGTGTGAGGATTGACCCTATACTTGAAGACAAACTAGAGAGGGGAAAAAACATGAGGAAATGGTGACTCAGATGGTGGAACCTATGTTCGTTGTGCTTAATGGGTGCCTAGCTTTGTAGGATGCTTCAAATGGAGCACCTTGACTAATGCCCTTGGAAGAGTCCAGGTTTTAATTTAAGAAGATGAAGAATTTGGTGGAGAAAAATTGAGGCTAGGTTTTGATGACGTCTTATATTGTTATTGTTGTATGTATGGAAGGGGTTTCAAATATGGCTTGCCAGGAAGTTCAAGGGTAATGTGTAGGGTTAGATTGTTAAATGAAATGCATGGTGAGATGTCAGGTAAGTATAAAATAACCTTGGTGTTGGTATTAGCATACCTTGGCATAGGGATTTATGGACAAAAAGTAAGAAATAACTCCACGAACATGAGACATGGAATACAAATGAATGGAGTATGATGATATTATTGGAAGGAAGTGGTGTGTGTTTGCAAGGTTATATAAAGGGGGTGTGGGTCATACTGACCATTCTTCTAGGAAAATTGGTACCGCCAATGGAGAGATGGTATTCTGTGGTGAAAATGAGGGCGTGTATACATATTCTTGGGACGTCAAGAAAGAGTGGTGTAAGGGTACAGGACAGGTGCAGTCAGGACGGGCCAGGGGCCCCTTTGGCCCTGTTTATAGAAGCTAATACCTTCTACAAGCTAATACCTTGTAGAAGCTAATTATATAATAACTCTTCAATAAAAATTTTAAGACATTTAATCACAGTCGGGGGGTGGCAGGGCCCCCTTTGGCCCTAGCATAGAGTCGTCCCTGTTAATTAGTATTGGCTAGAAAGCATGAAATTGATTAATAGGTTTGCATAATGTAAAAAATTGTGCAATGGAGTAGTCGGTAATGCAACAAATATGCATGTGATTTGTGGATGCATGACCCAAATTAATTGGACCCTATTAATTTAATAAAATATTTTGCTAAATTAATTAGACAATAAATTGGGTGGGAGGGGGAGTTTAAAATATCCTTGACACTTGCACACGTCTCGTCCTAGAAATGATTCAAAATACACAATCATGAATGCATATAGCGAAAATGGCAAGATGTATAAGTAGATTATGGGTCCCACCAAGCAAAGGATTGTTGGGGAAACCGCACACAGTGCCTACGGCAGCATAAAAAGAAATTGGTGGTAGTCACATGTAAGGTTCCTCAAACTGGAAATTAGGTAAATTTGTTTCAAGAGAAATATCAAAAGTAAATTAGTTAGGCCACAAACATCAAAACTGAAAGGAAAAACATGTTCTTGATCCAAAGGGTGTTGGATGTATATGCATGGGGAATGGGAATGGTGTAACCTTCAAGATGGCTCTGGGTGGTGCCACATATTACACATGATGCAATCAGTCATGACAGGTAACGACAAAACAATCGTCGTGAATGCACACGTTTACTTGTGCTTAGTAGCATGTAGCAGGCTTGTTAAATCCATTATTTCTAGTATTGCTTCGAGTAGTGATGCACCATCAAAAAGATAATACATTAATATCTTTCCTGTGCACTCACATAAGAAAATAGCTAGAATCAGAATACTGTTTCTATGTTGCTACGTGCAGTGTCAATGTGTCATGGTAAGTAATAGCATGGTAGACAGTCTAATTAAAGGTCTTGAGTCCTGTCTGTCAACCAGTACATATATGAACAACCCCATGAGGATTCATCCCAGCTCCATTGCACATTACAACAGCTTCGACATTTACAAAAAGATTGACGCACGAGTGCATCAACTAATTAACACAGCATATACAAAAGATTGGCACTGGGGGTATACTGCAAGCACTTTGGGTTAAATCGATACCTTTTGAGCCGGAGTAAATTGGATTGGCAGGCATAGGATAAAGACCTGATGCAGAGCCAAGGTTGATTATGATACCAGGCTTTTTAGCAGCACGCATTGCTTGGATCTGAGAAAATTAATACAGCTCATCAAATAACTGTTAAAACCAAAATAAAAAACCTAGATGATAGTTATGTCAGTGATAGTGTGAATGCAGATATTATTCCCTAAAATTATTATATTACCAGGTTTTATTTTCTTTAAAAACATTAGTGTCATTGGTAGTGTTAATTATTGCTAAGAATAAGGAGGATAAAGAGAAGCAAGGGAATGAACTACTGAAGCGAC
Source organism: Iris pallida (assembly GCA_029216955.1). Classification (NCBI taxonomy): domain Eukaryota; kingdom Viridiplantae; phylum Streptophyta; class Magnoliopsida; order Asparagales; family Iridaceae; genus Iris; species Iris pallida. Next base: position 2,222,528 of record JANAVB010034620.1, on the reverse strand, counting down.
ACTCAACTGACTTCTAAACCCTAACCCTAAGGAAGGTTAACAAGGGGCAAACATTTGTAATTAGGCACGGGACCGGCAACAGCAGAGGCAGAGTTTAATGAGGAACGGGGGGTGGGGAATGGCCCCCACAAATTTTTTTTCCTTAAAAAATTCAAGTTTAAGATAAAAAAGAAGTCAAGCTCCGCCACTGGGCAACAGGTAGCTGCATAGCCTAAGACAATCATCTTCCTTCGCATAATATGTATTGCCTCATCAATTTCTACATCACTCTTACCACACAGCTGAAAGCAATAAAGCAAGTTGCTCATGTGCTGACTGGCAGTCTGGCAGAGAGAGCTGAACATGAAGGTGCTTTATAATTCTACATTGCATTTCCTTCTTTGTCTTAACCTTGATATTTCTGGTTAGCATTGCCACAATCAGTCTTAAGGATATAGCCGCGTACACTCGAGCATTAAAAATAACAACGATGTACCCTCTACTTCAACACAACAGCCTGCAGGGGCCTAAGGAGGAAGGTAAGAAGAGGAGAAAAGTCCTGTGTATCTAGGTCAGGATTCAGGCTGATAAGTCCCATAAAAAACCCAATTACTAGTTCCCATGAAATATCAGGCAGTTCAGGTTTATTATCAAGTTCAACTTAAAGTCCAGCATCTAACACATATAAACTATAAGTCGTTTTGTTGTTGAGAGTAATAGGGATCCATTGTGCAAAATAGTTTGACAATTTTTTTAAGAAACATTTGGAGAGGCCGTTTTGAGTTTCTATTTGACAAACTAGGTTGCATGGTCAATGATTATGCACTGTCTTCACTCTTGAAGGGGGAATACTGACACTTCAGATTAATAGGAAGCAGTCTTGACTGCTCTTGCTGCCTGCAGGTACTGCTACTCTGTCCAGAGTCAGTGTTAGGAACTGATTACCACCCTACAAAGTTGACAGTTTACAGGACCCTAAGCTTGTTAGTCCCTTGTCTCTAGCTGCATAGAACAGTCTTCAACCCATCACTTCTCATGATCCCTCTTCTATCAAGGAGTTTAGTTCCAAGACTGAAAAGAGAACCTGAAGATGACGATACTATTGATGCATCTACTTAGAAATGTATTATTTATGCTATATCCAAACAATGCTGAAAACCAGTTGTACACATATTGGACTCTTTCAGAACTCCAGAGTGACTCCAGAGTCCAGATATCACTCAAAGGAAGTCATTAAACCCAGTCTATAGTAGTCTTGTGCCCCAATGTATAACGTTTGTATCTTTGCTTGGTGAATATAAACTCAATGTCTTGGTTATATTGATGTGGAAATACAATAGAGTCGTGTATACACAGCCTCAACATGTATAACATCTGGACATCCAGCATGCTCATGTTAACATAGCTGCCAGATGTAGGACCATCTTTACCATATAGAGGAGTTCTTACTCAAAGGGGGAGGGCATTGTTGTTCCACCACTGAAGCAGTTCATTAGAGAATTCATGCAGCTTATCTACTAGCATGACTGTGTTGTGTATTTGGAAAAATGGCATCTTACTGTATAAATACTGTGAAACAAAAAAAATGGAACGGCAATAGCAGAGATAATTTCTAAAATACATGCATTACCATGGCAGAGAGCATTTCTGAAATAATTTAATTGACATTGTAGATAACCTTTCTGAAAAGAACCCAATTATCTATATACCAAAGCATCCAATTGTTATTGCTATAGTTCTCATGTAAATGGGAGGCTTTGAATGCGTTGTCAAACAGTTCTGCATATGTTGCAGACTATTGGTAGTTGTATTCTCTAAAGCCATATATTGATTTGTTTATGACCAGTGTATTCCCTAATAATCAACTGACAAATACCATAGTTTAAAGTATCGGCCGATACCGATCCGATACGGCCGATACCGATACGATTTGGCATGTCCCGATCCGATACCGACCGATACCCGATACTGACCGATACCGACGTTGGGATCTCTTTTTCGATCAATTTGGCAAAGAAAATTGAACGAAAAAGACAAATCAACAAGGGTTTGAAGCATAATAAGGTTGTAAAAGCATATAAAAGAAGAAAATATTATAATTGATATGATCTATTGCATGTAAAACAATCGGTAAGGGTGACTACTATTTCATTTAATTTCAAAACTACTAAGAAATAACACCGGAAATACTTAAAATTATGCCTAAATGTACAAAAAATATTTTTAAAATGTTAATAATTTATTAATAATTATTTGTTCTCCGATACCCAAAAATCCGATACTCCGATCCGAAACCGCCGATACTACCGATATCGCCGATACCGATACTCATAGGAATGGTCCGATACCGATTCCGATACCGATACTGCGAACCTTGACAAATACTACTAAAATCAAGTAAATAAAACATTCACATACCGCAATACGAGTGCAGTCAATAACGGCAGTAAGGTTGACACTGATAACACGTCTCCATGTAGTGCTTCCATCAGATTCATCTTTATCAAACGGTGGATTATTACCAATCCCAGCATTATTGATACAAATATCCAAACCTCCATACTTCTCCAAATGTCTCTCAAAGGCAGAAGATACATCTCCTGGGAATCACAGGTTTCCAATGGTTAACGAACATGTAAAACAATCAAAATTAACAAATCAGTAGTTTCTCTTCCCAATTCATTACAAGTCTCTGACCATAACATAACTGCAAATAGTAAGCAAAACAATTACTATAGAGAAAACAAAAATGATGTTCGAACTGCACAAACCTCGACATGTTATTCATACCCATAAGTAACGTTATGCAATCATCAACCACAAAGAAAATGAACCATATCAATCTACAGCAGTTCAAGCACACTTCAAATATATTGTAAGCTAGGTACCCATGTATGCATTTTATAAAATCAGCAGACAATGAGATGATAAGTGTAAAGGAACTGAACTTGTATTTGATCTGCATTGCAGAATACTTATTACCATCCTGTTCTTAAACTTATAGTTACATGAAACTTCTTTTGAAATAGTTCAAATAAGAATATTTCTGATATTGGGTCTAAGGAGACAACAAAGAGGAATTGTTCGTTCCTAATGTAGTAATAAGGTAATACAAAACATAAACAAAATGAGTCGAAAGGTTAGGATCTTTTATTTCATGAGTTATCATTTAAAACTTCAAATAAGTTTTTGATTGTCTTTAGTTCTGAAGCAACAGATTGACAAAGATCTAAAGTGACCACTCGGTCTCAAATCGGAGAATTCAAAATCTTTGCAACTCCACCAGAGGAACATTGAGGCTGGAACATATGTTAAATTTTCTCCGTCATGAACTTATGAATTAGGGAAGAGAGATTGGATGAGTCAATATAGCTAGTCTCAACATTATGATCCAAGACTTTCTCATGAAAACAAGGTAAGGAATGGACATTAACTCCAACTTGAGCAGGCTCCAGAGGCAGACCATACAAGAAACAACTTGTTCTAAACCTCTAACATTTTGACTTCCTAAGATACCATAAGCAAGTGAGGGGCTTGTCATAACATCTAGAAAGTCCAGTTGGCAGGTCAGAAGAGACACCATTGGCTGCCAGTGTAAGTTCATCCAACCATGGACAACCAATCTGCTAGAGTAGCATAAGAGTTCAGGGAACCTGGATATGGTAGCATGCAATGTAAGTGCTGAGGCACATAAAAGCTAGATGGAACACATACCAAATCAAGTTAGATAAGTTAATGAAGGACTCATGCTTCGATTTAGTACAAATTACGACAATAAATTTTCTAGAATGAGAAATATGACTTATGTGAGTGCTGATAAAGATATTAGAAAATGAGTGGAATTCTTACTCGTATTAGTAACATCACATTTTATGAACATAGCTGAAGGAACCTTTAGTTTTGCATGGAGGTTTGCGTTCTGTTTTTCAATCAAGGAAGCGACTTCCTTCCCCTTATCTTCCGAGTAGTCAAGAATAGTCACAAAAACACCCTTTTGTGCAAGATCCAAGCTGAGTGCTCTACCTACAAACAAGAAAGAATCATTGTAAGAACTTGGGCACATTAGAACGGTATAATGATTAATGACACATTGTATTTCATAATTTTCTGGGGTTTCATTTGAACACCTATAGTGTTTGATTCACCACTATAAAATTTGTCACAGTTTCTAGATATATGTCCCTTAAATCTCGTCAATTTTTTACTTATGTCCGTTAAATTTTTCTTATCTGCTTAGAGCAAGGTTACACATTTCGGTATCATTTTCGAAACCTTACTATAGAATATTGGTTTCGGCAGTTTCATGGGGTTTGGATCGGGTGGTTTAGCTAGTTCGGTATATGTTTTGGATGATATTGAAAACATGTCTAGAGATCTCCCAAATTATAAACTTCATTAGTCATGAGGGATCCAAACACTGACACAATTACATTAAACCCTAATGGTGGTAATATTTTTTACCATTTTCCCCTTGTCTTGTTTAATTTTCAAATATTCAGTTCACATTAACATGGTTTAGGAATTGAAAACGCTAAGGAGTCTCAAACTCCCACTTTCATGTGCAAAATGAGGAATCCATTTCTCGAACTCGCCCAAGAATTCAACTCGTTCAAAATGAAAAGTACGTCTACTCGTTACTATACTCGGGATGTAATCTTACATGGTAAATGAAAAAGATAATTGTATTCTCAATACCAAAAGCATGGAAGGATCTTGGTTTGCTGCAAAACATATGTTGCAACCACTCCCCCCACAGGTTGCAGACTTTATTGTGGGCCAAAATTGTCTACAACACCGCTTAGGCTTGGTTTGGGATTGTCGCTGCTTTTAAGAAAGCCACAGCAAAAGCAGCTCGTGGGAGGAGACTGCTGTGAAAAGATGCCCCAAAATTGAACACAATATTCAAAAGTTATTTGATAAGCTGTGTTGTTACAACAAGAACTTGTACTGCTTTCGAAGAAAAGAAAGAAGAGCATAAACGGCCTCCAATAAGCAATCCCAGCCCCAACCTTACAGCAGCCACTTTTGGTTCGCGGAATCAGAGCCTTGAGAAAGGAAAGTCATTCTTTTCCTAAGGATGCCAATGAAACGAGCAGGATATGAAAATGATTCCCATAAGAAAAGAAAAAATTAGGCCTTGTTTGGTTCGCGGAAAGGAAATCAATTATTTGTTATTTCCTTTCCTTTGGGAAATTACAATTCCCATTAATTTTCCTTTCCGGTGTTTGGAGAGGTCCAGGAATTCCAGTGTTAGGAGAGGTCCGGGAAATTGGGAGAGAAAGTGAATAGTTAAGGGTGAAAAGTGAATCCATGGGATGAGTGGGGGAACCATTTTCCCTCATGATTTCTTTTCCTTGGGAATCAATTTCCTCTCCTACTCATTTTCTTTGGCATCCAAACACAGAAAAGGAATGACTTTCCTTTCCCAAGGCTCTGATTCCGCGAACTAAATGTGTCCGAAAGGAAAAATGGTTCCCCACCCACCCCAAGGTTCCTCCCAATTTCTCTAGCCTTTCCAAACACCTGAAGGTCTCGTTTGGTTCGCGGATTCATAGGGTTGGAAAAAGAAAGTCATTACCTTTTGGCCTCGTTTGGTTCGCGGAATGGAAGGGAAAGGAAATCAATTCCTTGTCATTTCCTTTCCTTTGGGAAACTTTAATTCCTATTGATTTTTCTTTCCGATGTTTGGCAATGCCAAGAAATTTGGAAAGGAAAGTGAATACTTCATTGTGGGAAAGTGATTCCTTACTTGGATGGATGGAATCACTTTCCCTCCTAATTTTCCTTCCATTGAGAATCACTTTCCTTTCCTCCTCAATTCCTTGGACGTCCAAACATAGAAAAGTAATCACTTTCCTTTTCCAACCGGGAGATTCCGCCAACCAAACGAGGCCTTTATGTTTGGGTGCCAAAGGAATTGAGGAGGAAAGGAAAGTGATTCCCAATGGATAAGAAATCAGGGGGTAAAGTCCAAGCAAGGATTTACTTTCACACATTTAAGTATTCATTTTCCTTTCCACTTTCCTTGGCATTTCCAAACACAGGAAAGATTCTGAAAAATTGTTGGAAATTGTAATTTCCTGAAGGAAAGGAAATACCAAGGAACTGATTTCCTTTCCTTTCTGCGAACCAAACAAGGCCGAAAGGAAAATTGATGGAAATTGTAATTTGCCAATCGAAAGAAAAGAAAAGAGCAAAGAATTAATTTATTTTCTTTTCCGTGAACTAAACGAGGCCTTGAAAGTAATCACACGTTCTCCTCTCTCCCTCTCACCAACCAGGGGTTGCTTGCATATATGTAAAGGTGCGTTTGATTACAAGGTGAAAAAATATATAAATTTATTCCAAGGAATTATTTTACTAGGAAAAAAACTTTGTTTGATTGGCGATATTTTTCATGAAAAATAGTTATTTTTCATGGAAATTGATATTTTCCTATGGACTGGGCCAGTTTTATTTTCCACCGTTTTGGAGGAAAATATAAAAAATGATAGATGTTTTTGTAAAATAATTCCGTGGTGGTAGAAAAATTGTGATGGAAATATTTTCCATGAAAAAAAATACTCAATCAAACAGGAAAAACCCTTTGCAACAACAACAAAAAAAAAAGCTGTTGCGGTGCCATTCTGCTGCAACAAAAGCTGCAATCGCAGGAATTGGGACATTTATTGCAGATTTTTTGTTGCAGCGAGCAATCAAACGAACAAAACACTCGCAGCCAACCAAACAGCCGTCCCAGCAAGAGCTGGGACCACCACCGAGCATCCCAATCCCGCGCGCGCGCACGGAGAAGCTCCCGACGGTTCTCGACTCGGACGAGTCCCGCCGGTTCGAATCCGTGTCCTCGATCGACACGGGAGCAGAAACGGAGAAGGAAGGGGGGTTACCAATTCCGGAACCACCGCCGGTGACGAGAGCGGACATGCCGGGCTTGAGCACCATCGTCGTCGTCGTCTTTCAATTTCGCAGCGAAGCGGAAGAAGAAGAAGAAGAGAGCAGCGATGATGAATATTTGAAGGTGCCCTTGTATAAGAAGAAGCGTGGAATATTATATTTGTGTACATCGTCGTCATGCACTTGTTGGGGGAGAGGTTCTTTCTTTTATTTCTTTCCTTTTTTTTGTCCATTTCTGGAAAGAAAGGAATTCTTGGGACGGCAAGGATAGGGTAGTCCTATTCATTTTGCCCATATCAAGTCCAAACATAATAACAAAATATATTAAAAAAATTAATTATGTTTTACTAAAAATGTATATATAAATAAAGGTTTTTTTTAGGGGCACCACCACTTTTACTAGGGGACAGCCCAATTTTTTTTGAAGAAATTACAAGTTTGCCATAGGTTTTTTTTTACTATGGGGCAGCCCATAATTTACTATAAAACCCAATGTTGTTTTATTTCTTCTCTCTCTCTTCCTCCTCCACTCTTCCTCCACTCTTTTTTCTCCTCCTCAAAAAATCCTAGAATTAACCTAACCTAGGTGAAATTGTCCCCCACCTAAATTTGTTAAAGAATTAACCCTTCACTTCTCCCATTTATTTGTAAGTCGTCGAATTTATTTTTGTGTAATGTTTTAACCTAAATTTTACATATAAAAGTTGAATTTTGTGTTTAATGTAGAAAGAAATAGAAAATGGAACAACCCGGACCATCGAATGCTGGATACTCTCCTCCCACAACGTCCGAAGAATACTTTGATGCATCGGAAGCCCTCGTGGTAACTATACTTTAACTTTATTTCGGATGAAAAATCGGACTTTGACACAGAGGACTGCCACTTCTCTGGCAGTCCCTCTCATGGATTTGGACTGCCAGGGATGTGGCAGTCCTATATATGTGAGGGACTGCCACATCTCTGGCAGTCCTATATATGTGAGGGACTGCCACATCTCTGGCAGTCCTTTTTAATTTCATATGCTTACATTTTGGCTTTATGTAGTTGTTTAGTTTTGACTTTTAACTTCTATTGTAGGAGTTGCGATCTTCCGATGTTGCGGTACATGCTCCAATTGCAATCGATGTAGGACATTTATTTTGGACCCCGGTCGAAGCCAGAGCTTGGACCACACCTTTCGCTGATCAAATCGACCATTGTAAGAAGTTGTTGAAGTTTGAGGAGCCAAGAGACTTACCTGCTGACCACTGTGACGTCGAAATCGACTGAGTATCAATGTGTTATATGGAGGACCACTTTTGTATACATTTTGGCATTTTGGTTATAGAGGACCACTTTTGTATACATTAAACTATGAAATATGAAGTCTAATATATGTTTCTTACTTTTATCCATATTGTCACGCCCCAGAACCAGAACACTAGAGAGCGGGGGCAGACATAGCCAGCTACGTATAATGAAATGGGGTCCATCTCACCATACGGTCACGGCTGTCTAGAAATATGAGGGTTTATCTACAAGCCATCAGTCCCTTATGGTCAATAACAAGCCTAGTGTCTCAATCCCAAGCAAGTAAGTAAATGTTACAAGATGTAAGATCACCAAATATACAATAGTAAGGCGTCCCAAACATTACATATTCAGCCGATCATGAAGCTAGTCGTTACAAAATATGAGCACTAGCAAGAGTTTAGTCATACATGATCAACCCTAGGTTGCCAATCATGTTACAGCCCGTAGGCAGACAGTAAGCAAAATGTACACGAGCTAACACTTGCTCGGCGGCTAAACGCCTCAAAAAGAATAATTTTACAATGGAGTGGGAAAGCAAAATAAACCCACTCGTTGCCCTGGTTACGCCTGGTGTTCACCATCGGGCTGGAAAACCGGTAAATTCCCTGGAGTTGCTCCGAAATCTGGCCACACAAAACCAGCTGGGTCAAACCCCAGAAAGAGCAAGTGCCACAAAGGAGGCCACAAAATAAGAACAAAAGCCAGCATATCAGAACATAAGAAATAGGAGAAGGTACAAGTAATAAAGAGTACAACATAAAAATAAACGACTAGGGACGTGGAACCATTCCGGGAGCCAGGTTACAACCCGTAAACCAAACAAGGACCGGGGTTGTAACCCTTCGCCTGAATAGCACTTGTCTCTATCCATTTATTGATAAGATAAGTAAAACTATCATGTACAAGAGTAACCGGGTACAGGGACTAGACAAGACTTAGACAGAGCTGGACCATCATACATTCACAAGCGGCCAAGCAATTGCTACGGCTTACTACTTTAACTAACTAGGGTTATCATAAGCCTAATTACTAACAAGATGCAATGATGAAATTCCAAGTCCGATTACCTGTTTGTTACTACCTGAGTGATCCCAGCAAGAAAAGGAAAAGATAGCATGATATAGCAGACACACTATAGTAAGATACATGTGTCCTAAGGTACCACACTCAACGGCGGGCTGGAAGTGCGCTCATCTCGACGGATAGCAACAATTCCCAAGTATATATGTATATAAGGTCGGGACCAAAGGGGCAACAGGTACTGGAAAATTCTCCATGAACTATTTGATCAATCTAGTCATTACCCTAGCCAGATTCAGCATGAATCCCTGACCGTGGGAAACCAGGGAGTCACGTCCTAGACATGATGCAAGACAAGACAAGTGGATTTCACAAGCAAGCAAGCAGGAACACCCACGGTGTCAAGGTTGATTATACAAGTCAAGTTAGCCGTCGCAACAGCATCAAGTCAAGTCAAGCCAAGTCAAGTTACAAGTTACAAGTCAAGAGTGCGCCGCCACGGGCCACTATCAAGTTACCAGGTTACAGAGATTAATCATGAATCACAGGTTACAAGTCAAGAGTGTACCCCCTTCGGGTCACTATCCAGGAAATCAGAAAGTACCAGGATCATAAATCACAGAAAACCACGAAAACCGTACTAGTCATAGCAATTACTGAAAATCGTGTCAGGTCGTGTTGGGTCAAGGTAGTCGTGCTGTGTGGAACAAGATCTCAAACCTAATCCACAAAAGAGAAGCCAGCTTAAAGAAATAAAACCAAAACTCCAAGAGCCAATGGGTTGCGCAAGAGGTCAGGGGGGTTGGATTGCGCAGGGTGTCAACTGCACAGGGTGCCAAGTGCACAGGGGTCAAGTGCGCATGAGTGAGCTGCGCAGGGGTATAGGTGGCGCATGAGCAGACTGCGCATGGATGGATGGCGCATGAGCAGACTGCGCATGGATGGACTGCGCAGGAGCAGACTGCGCATGGATGGACTGTGCAGGAGCAGACTGCGCATGAGCAGACTGCGCAGGAGCAGACTGCGCATGGATGGATGCGCGCTGGGGTTGAGCGCAGTTCGCCAAGAGGCAAGCCGCGCGGTCGGCGCTGCGCTAAAGAGCGCAGGCCGAGAGGGGGATGCGCAGTCCAGCACTGCGCTAAAGAGCGCAGGCTGCAGTCTTCTTCTTCAGGCCGAGAGCAAGTATCAAGAACACCAAAAGTTCCATTCTTCATATTTTGATCAAATCAAAGCCAAATCTAGATTTTCAAAGTTCTAACTTGAGTAAAATTGAGTTCTCTTCCACATGGAAACATCAAAACCCACAAAAACCCAACTAAAATAGATCAAAATCATGTAAATCCAAAAATAGAGAAAACTTAGATCTAGAACAAAGGAGATTTCAAATCACAAAATGTCAAGTTCTAATGTTGATCTCCATGGCCTAATCTAGCTAATGGACAAATAAAAAGTGGTTCTCATGTGGTGGCAAGGTGCACTTGCCTATGGTGTTGGTGAGTTGTGTAGAGGAAGGAAGAAGAAGAAGGAGATGAAGAAAATAAATGAAAGAGTTATGAGGAGAGAGAAAAGGTTGGTAGGATTTTAATGAGGGTGGTTGTGGTGTGTTAAGGGTGGAGTATAGGCTAAGGTGGTCCAATGCATGCTAAACCAAACCAATCCTACTCCACAAAATAAAACCAAGCCAAGTCAAAACCCATTTTACGAGAAAACCAAAAATCTGCAAGTCGAGCCAAAAATACAATTACGGACCAGAATTTGAGAAAATAAAATACAGGTCCAAGATACATGCAGGCTTAACCAAAATACGTGTTCTGAGATATGGGTGTTACACATATGTTATATGTGTTTTATGTGCTTATCTGGGTGGTATACATGTGTGTTTTGTGTGTTTGGCTGAGTATTATACATGTTTTACATGTGTGCTAAAAACTATCAGAGGACTGCCACACCCAGGGCAGTCCAACACATGTGAAGGACTGCCCTGGGTGTGGCAGTCCTAGATGAAATGTTCTGTGACTAGATCACAAAATATTTCATCTAGGACTGCCATACCCAGGGCAGTCCTTCACATGTGTTGGACTGCCCTGGGTGTGGCAGTCCTAGCTGAAATGTTCTGTGATCGTAGGTTAGGACTGCCAGAGAGGTGGCAGTCCTTCACATATGTAGGACTGTCAGGGACCTGACAGTCCTACATATGTTTTTTTGCGATTCTAAAATTTCGACAAAAAGTGCTAAAATGGAGGTCAAACCATCATTTTTTTGTGATTCTAAAATTTTGGAAGGTCGTCTAACGGTGAAGCGATTACTTTCAGGCTCCTCAAAGATACGCTCATTTTGCGACAAACCGGGCCTCGTTTCGACCTCCCAGTCAAAAGTTATGGCCCTTCAAAGTTTAAACTGACCATAAAATGCAGGAGAATGGTCATTCCCGTGTTAGAACACGAAAAATGTTAATTTCGCATGAGGGTGGCCATTCTCCATCTTAATTTAGACGGAGAATGGCCATTCTCCGTGCTAAATTACACGGAGAATGGTATCCCGTCGATAATTTCTACGCTCAACTTCTCTAAGATTGAGGCGACCTCTCCTATCAGCCGTATTCTCCGGAGGTACATCACGTCCTTCTTCCTGTGTATCATCAGGTTGAGTAGGCATTGGTGCTGATGGAGTGGTCATGATCTGTGTGTAATTAAGACTTGGAGGGGCAAATATGTTTTCCCATTCAGAAGTCGGTTCTGCACCCCATTGAGAGGTAGGTTCTGGTCCCCATTGAGAAGTCCCTTGAGCAAATAACTGAGAAGTCTCCACGCCACCCTATTGAGAAGTCCCCTGACCACCCCATTGAGAAGACCCTACGTCGGCCCATTGAGATGTCCCTTGGCCACCCCATTGAGATGTCCCTTGACCACCCCATTGAGAAGTCCCTTGGCCACCCCATTGAGAAGTTCCTTGGCCCCCCCATTGAGCCGAGCTCTCCTCGGACTGTTGATGCGGGACCTCATAAGCATGTCGAGGTGGACTATCAGGGAGGTCTTCAGGTTGCGTGACATTGTGTCTATCCCGTCGGTGACGTGCATGTCGTTGTCTAACAATGCCAACCTCTGCTACAAGATAGTCATCAGGGATAAGTATGGAAGGGTTCGAGGGAGTCAGATCTGCTTGCATATAATTCCAAATTTCAATAAGTTTTGTTCTCCATGTTTCAGGATTTGGATTATCGATTGCTTGCTTAATACTTGGAGCCTGAAATATAAGATTTGATAGTCCATAAGTAAGTCCTATAAACGTGCTGACTATAAGATTTGATAGTCTATAAGCAAAACGTACCATCCCAATCATATGGAGATAAAATTCACGCAGACTAGAATCGTCTAGAGCTCGTGGTTGGAATCGAGGCTCCTCATGATAGTATAATTTGTTACTTATACGAGGGGCTCCCCACCAAGTTCTATATGCATTACTGTCACGACCCGCTCCCGAATAATCGGACACGAGTCGGACACGCCCAGCCTTCGTCGTTAGACACGACGAAGTAAGCTGTACCAAGCTAGGGAAAACTAACCAGATAAACATGAGAATATATAATCACAGCATCTAAGAACGTATCCCAGAATGATCACCATAATCCACAATTCTATGTATGTAAATATACGAGTCATCAAGAATGAAATGTACTATGAATTCTAAAGACAAAATCTAGAAGTAAGGCTAACAGTCTAAACCTGAAACCTCAAGCTAAATCATGACCATCCTGCTCAGCTAATATCCTGGGCTCTGGCCCATAAGGCAGAATGATATCCTGCAAGTATACCTGCAACTTATCCAGTCAGGAGCGGAGCAAAGTACAGTTCTAGGTAATGAAACATGAACATGATATGAACAGAGTACAGGAGTACAGGAAATGAAATACAGGAATGAACATGAAAGTACAGGAAATAAGTACAGGAACTATAGTACATGAATGTAAAGTACAGGAACATGTAAAGTACAGGAATGAAACTATAATCCTGAAGTACCAGACATGACAAGTGCACAATATCGAAATACATCTAGTCCATGTGACCGGCTGGGATGAGTACAGGAGCATGCACAGGAGTACATGAATATGGTACGACTTAGGACCCGCGTGCACAGTGCGAGGCCTAAGCTAGGTACAGGAATATATAGTAACCGGGATTGGTCACATGGCTAGTGTATTTCCCTACCCGACACTAAATAAGTACAAGAGCAAGAGTACAGGAATACAGGAGTACATGATGTCGTGCTATGACGTGTCACAAGAAAGGGTACAGGAATGTAAATGCACAAGACCGTAGAAAAGTACTTGCCTGGCTCCGGAAAGTACTGGTAATCAGGAACTGGATGTCTTCCTGTATTTATAATTTGTACCAGTTGGTTATGAACTAAACATAATCTCTAAATTGGTATTGCAGTTCTACTTTATATTAATTCTAATCTAATCTCCTAGGAGATACTGGCCCTTAGTTTAAAATAATCTTTAGATTTAAATAACATATACTTAATGGTAAATCAGCAAGTCTCACAATGCTTAATTAAGTAAGAATATTAATAAGAACATAAACCTATAACAATATACAAATTGTTTTTAACTAATCACTCTAAATGGTAATCTGGATTTGACATATGGACTGACATTCCAGGAACCACATTGGTTCCGCATCACACTAGTTGGCAAGCCCAACTCCACAAAACAAACCCAAGGCTAGCTTACTCATAATGAATTCATAACTTCTCAAACCCAGCAACTGATTTAACAACTAACAGTAGGTACATAAAAGAATGTAAAACCACAATATGGCCGATACATCATCCACCCGAACCATTGTTACCAAAATACCCCAAAGATTGAAATCAAACCAACAGTCAAAAAATGACAAAATAATTATGACTCAAGTCTCCCAATCCCAGCTCACTGCCAACAGTCAAAAATGACAAATAAAATATGAACTAAACTCTCCCAATCCCAGCTCCCTGCCAACAGTCAACAAATACAAAATTTACAAATAAATATGAACTAATCTCTCTATCCCAGCTTCCTGGTTCACTGCCAACAATCACCAAATATTACAAATAAAATTTGAACTAACTTCCCTTAACCCAGCTCCTTGCTTTAACACATATATCTAACCAAATTCAAATTTAACGGCTACATTTCAGTAGCTGCCAATCTCTAAAATTCGACACAACATTTGTGTCCAGGAACTCAAATCCCCGACACTCCTCACTGGTACGCCAACCCAGCAACTACTCCCCACAGCTACTACACTTGAACCCTTCCCAGGAGAACACGAGCTATTACGAACTAGTGCTATCACGAACTAGTCGCGTCTCGAACAATCTAGACACACACGCGATTGACCCAAAATTAAACCGAAATTCTCCACACCACACAGCAAGAAAATAAACTGATCAATACCTGGAAGAAGAATGGAAGGAGACTCGAGCCTAAGAACTTGAATACTGCTACTATGCCCCGACTGCGTCACGAATCTCTGTTGTGACAAATCATCAAACAGGTGGTACTCAGAAATTAAAAAAAACGAAACTACAGATCTGCTTGAACAAATCAACTCGAAAAATTCGAGAATTACATTCAATGACCTCGAGAAGGAAACCCGATCATTAAAACTCAATTTGACACTCAAGAATCATTAAAATTCAGTGCCAACCTCTCACGCAAGAATTTAGGAAGAAAATCAAACAGAGACAAGGATCGACTTACCTAGATCGGGTTTAATATAGCTCGAACAAGACTCAGAGATTCGACGGAGTTTGCAGACGAGACGAGAAGCATCAGAAATCCAAACAATTCCTAGATCGAGCCGATCGATCCAAAGTTAGATCAAATAGAACCATTGATTCACAATTTGAACACGGAAGAAGAAATGGTCAAGGAAACTCACCAATCGTCGTCGTGGTCGCCACCGAGCCGTCATCATCGCCGGATGGATCGACCGAGCCGTCGTCGTCGCTGGATGGATCGACCGAGCCGTCGTCGTCACCGCCGGATGGGTTCGTCACCGTCGCCGAGCCGTCGGCGGCGTCGCCATCGTCGTCGTGGTCGCGCTCAGGGAGGAGGGAACAACAGAGGACAACTTTGAGTACTGAAGAGGAATGAACGAGAAGTACTGAAGAGGAGTGAATGAGAAGTACTGAAGAGTTCTGTTCTCCTTCTCAAATAAAAAGTAAAAGTGCTCTTTTGCACTTAGCGCCTCCCGCCATGAATATTTACAAAGTAGCACTATTAACTAAAGGCAAAAATTCATAAACCCCCCTCCCCTTTTCATTAATTGTAGGAAATGCAAATAAATTAGTTAAGAATTCACATGGGGCCCAAAGTTGTTACAACAATATTTCAAATTTGAAAAGTAGCCCAAAATAATTTCCCTCCAAAAATATATCATCCAAAATTTATTATTTAAAAAATCATTTATTATTTAAAGCTAGTAATATCAATTGTATAATTACTAGAATCTAATTTATTTATTTAAAAACCGGGAAGTGGAGTTACAAATCTCCCTCCCTTAAAAAATTTCGTCCTCGAAATTCAAGGAACACAAAAAAAATCTCAGCAATTCACAATGATCCAAACACCAGTCATTTATTGAAAATAGAATCCCACAAAACAAAGTACAATCAAATCAATCAAATAGAGTGGGATAGCGCTCCCGTATCTCGTCCTCGCGCTCCCATGTGGACTCTCCCGGAGAGTGATGTCTCCACATGACACGGACAAGAGGAATAGTCTGGTTCCGTAGTCGCTTCTCTCTCCGGTCCAGGATCTCTACTGGCTGCTCCTCGTAGGTCAATCTCGGGCCTACCTCCAGCTCGGAATAGTCCACCACATGGCTCGGGTCTGGAATGTATCGTCGAAGCTGAGATACGTGGAAAACGTCGTGCACTCCCTCTAAGCTGGCTGGAAGCGCTAGTCGATACGCCACCTCGTCGGTTTGTGCCGTCACGTCGAAAGGCCCGATGAATCTCGGACTGAGCTTCCCGCATCTCTGCCGAATCTGATGACACCCCTAGTCGGTGAGATCTTCAGGAACTCTCTATCTCCAACCGCGAACTCCTGTGGCCGTCTGCTGATGTCCGCCCAGTACTTCTGTCGATTCTGTGCAACTCTGAGACGCCCTGAGCCTTTGAGATCAAATACAATAATTACACACAAGAAAATAATACGATCTAACAATAATCAAGGATTAAATAGGCACGAATGGAATGAAGTTCAACTACATCTTAGAGGAGCAAAATCATGAAGACACAATTATTAGGTACGATCAAAAATCGATAGTTTAACACAGGTAGATTAGAACAAGATAGAAAATCATGGTCAGATAGACATGACTTAAGATCGAAATTTAGACAAGTCACAAACGAAGTACGGAATCACAATCTGGTAATATACAATTTTTGAGGATTTCAATGATCTAACGATAAAATGCTAGAAGAAAAATTTAGCAATGGTTGATTGAGGAGACGTACGCAATACTCAGGAGATACAGTATCAAATCAGGATGAACGTGCAAGGATTTGTGATTCTCGAAATCCAATAATCATATGAAAAAGGGATATAATTTCCATGATACCCAAGAACATATAGGTATTTGAAATCACTTTGCTTATAATCCCTACCCCGCCAGTATATATCTGACTGCAGTGGACTTTCGGCTCCGTGACTCAAATAACAATATGTCACCGAATATTCTGTCAACCTTATCCATTTTCCAACAATCATTGACGAAGCAACCCAAGAGATCAAGATATGAAGAATATGACAAGTCTCGACAGTACTCGAAACCTATGGGTGTCTGAAATCACTTCAACTTAGAGTTCCTGCCTCGCCAGTACGCTACTGGCTGCAGTGAACCCTCAGTCTCCATAATCCAGCTAATTGCTGCAGCGCGCAACTATCATGCCATAGTAGGTCATCGAATAGCCTCTCGACTTTTATCCCTAGGAATTTCAAAAGAGTTTCAAGGAATTCAAAATGAGTTTCAATATCCAAGTCACTAAAATGATGGAGTTACTTGACTGTTAGAATACAAGAGTTTATTAGGTACTAAAAATGACAAGGGATCCAATCAGTGAGTACAAAAGGACAGCCACGGAGATTTAAAATTTCAGACAGGACGAAGTTTCAAATTATGACGGAATATCAACTGATATCTGGAATGGTAACAAGATTTCACATATGGGACGTCATCTCGAAAGGATAACAGAGTCTCGAAGGACGAACTGAAGCAAGGTATTAGATAGGAAACAAGTTTCAAAAATAAGAAATAAAATCCCGTACTGGAAACGAGTTTCAATAAAATCTCGAATAACAATAAAATCTCAAGTAAAACTTGAATAGAAAACGAAATCTCCAATAAGGTACATAGTGGAAAATAGAAAATCAAGTATCAACAAAGTCGTGAATAAGGAACAAATTCTCGAATAGAAAATCTCAATGAGGAGACAAGATTTGGAATAGGGAACACGGTCTCAACGAGTCGCGAGTAGGAACTGAAATTCAAAGTCCGGTAAATCTTGGATGGGAGACAAAATCACGAACAAAACAAAGTCTCGAAATAGGAAACAGGATCTTAAATTCTCGAATGGAATCAAGTTACGAGTAGAAAAAAGAATCAATGGGTGAGTAAAACAATATCCATGAAACAAGCGATACCTCAAATAGGGAACAAGATCGAAGCAAAGTTGTGAACGGAACAATTTCCAAGTAGAAAACAAGCCACGTAGGAAACGAATATCACATAGGGAACAGGTCGAAACTGAAGTTTTCAAACGATGTCTTGAATGGTGAATAGAAACAAGTATTGAATAAAAATCAAATTCCAACAATCCCCAAATAGAAAACTGAACTTCGGAAAGAAAACAAAATTTACAAATTGTAACTAGTCCTGAATAGGAAACAAAATTCTTGAGTAGAATCTCGAAATGAGCAAGGTTACGAAGAATGGATTGGAGGAGTACCAATCAACGAATAGGAAACAATATCTCGAGTTAAGTTTCGAATACCAACCAAGATTCCAAAATAGAAAACAAGAAGTTCCAAGAAATGGTCTAGATGCTAAAAGAAATTTAAGGAAACTAGGTTGCTAATCAAGATACATGGTTTTCCAACTATGCAAAAAAATCTTCAGTCTTTAGTCTGTCTTCAGTATTCCTCCGGAACGGAAATCCTTCTTCAATTGTCCTGGCGTAGGTTGATCCCTGCGGTAGTACTCCACGTGGTTGCTGAATCTAGAGAGGCTGGTCCCCTTGCCGTAGTCCTGGTGCTCTTCGTGTTCGCCCTTGGGCAGTGTGATCAATGGTCTCCGGCAATCCCTGACTGGGTGGGCAGACGATCTGTAGAACAAGCATAGACTCCATCTTTTGCGGTACTCTTCATAAGGGCATCCTGAGAGGTGGCAGAAATTGTAAATGATCGTTGGCTGGATCTGAATTTGGATCTCCCGTTGGGGCTGAAGTGCAGGACTCTGGCAGGAATATATGACTGCTGGCGTGCTGGCTGCTGAGATCTGCTCCTGATAATGCGACTGGTGACGTGACCGAAGAAACGCTGACTGGGTGTTGTGACGCTTTGCGGGTCCAGGGCAGTTGTTGCCTTTGTCATAAATCTTCATGTTCCTTCTGAGCTTCAGTTTCCCGTTGTGTCCTATTGTCTGTGCTACATTCTGGATCTCCTGGCAGGTGGCTCAAATCTTCAGAGAAGTCGAATCCTCAGAAACTTGGGTGATCTTCAGTGGTAACTCCAGGTTCTCGATCTACTCCTTGGTGTAAGATACGCGCTCGGTGTCGAAAAAATCCAAGTGTCTGAGAGTCTGAAAATCGAAAATCCTTCCCGGCTCGGAGAGTGTATCCACAAGTCTGACTTGGAAAGGGTCGCCTGCTTCCTCTGGTTGTCAAGGGACTCTTCAGACGTCTCCGTCAACTACGTACTACCCATGGGGATAGTAGAGTGATAGAAGGTAGTGGAAGCTCGAAAATGTCAAGTGCAGGTGAATTGACAGTTCTGGTGTCGCATGCTTTGGAACTATCTGCAAAACAGAAAACTGTTAAAATAACCTAGACCTACATACAACAAGTGTTTATAGAATATTAAAATACCCGATACACCTGATATACCTGATATACCCTTATTTCCCGATTTTTCCTATGCTGTGATCAAGTTTCCCTAGTGTAATCAAGTCCCCCAATAGTACGCTAAGACCTAGGTACCATTAGGATAGACCTGCATGGGCCACCACTAAAAACATGTCATGACCCGCTCCCGAATAATCGGACACGAGTCGGACACGCCCAGCCTTCCTCGTTAGACACGACGAAGTAAGCTGTACCAAGCTAGGGAAAACTAACCAGATAAACATGAGAATATATAATCACAGCATCTAAGAACGTATCCCAGAATGATCACCATAATCCACAATTCTATGTATGTAAATATACGAGTCATCAAGAATGAAATGTACTATGAATTCTAAAGACAAAATCTAGAAGTAAGGCTAACAGTCTAAACCTGAAACCTCAAGCTAAATTATGACCATCCTGCTCAGCTAATATCCTAGGGCTCTGGCCCATAAGGCAGAATGATATCCTGCAAGTATATCTGCAACTTATCCAGTCAGGAGCGGAGCAAAGTACAGTTCTAGGTAATGAAACATGAACATGATATGAACAGAGTACAGGAGTACAGGAAATGAAATACAGGAATGAACATGAAAGTACAGGAAATAAGTACAGGAACTATAGTACATGAATGTAAAGTACAGGAACATGTAAAGTACAGGAATGAAACTATAATCCTGAAGTACCAGACATGACAAGTGCACAATATCGAAATACATCTAGTCCATGTGACCGGCTGGGATGAGTACAGGAGCATGCACAGGAGTACATGAATATGGTACGACTTAGGACCCGCGTGCACAGTGCGAGGCCTAAGCTAGGTACAGGAATATATAGTAACCGGGATTGGTCACATGGCTAGTGTATTTCCCCACCCGACACTAAATAAGTACAAGAGCAAGAGTACAGGAATACAGGAGTACATGATGTCGTGCTATGACGTGTCACAAGAAAGGGTACAGGAATGTAAATGCACAAGACCGTAGAAAAGTACTTGCCTGGCTCCGGAAAGTACTGGTAATCAGGAACTGGATGTCTTCCTGTATTTATAATTTGTACCAGTTGGTTATGAACTAAACATAATCTCTAAATTGGTATTGCAGTTCTACTTTATATTAATTCTAATCTAATCTCCTAGGAGATACTGGCCCTTAGTTTAAAATAATCTTTAGATTTAAATAACATATACTTAATGGTAAATCAGCAAGTCTCACAATGCTTAATTAAGTAAGAATATTAATAAGAACATAAACCTATAACAATATACAAATTGTTTTTAACTAATCACTCTAAATGGTAATCTGGATTTGACATATGGACTGACATTCCAGGAACCACATTGGTTCCGCATCACACTAGTTGGCAAGCCCAACTCCACAAAACAAACCCAAGGCTAGCTTACTCATAATGAATTCATAACTTCTCAAACCCAGCAACTGATTTAACAACTAACAGTAGGTACATAAAAGAATGTAAAACCACAATATGGCCGATACATCATCCACCCGAACCATTGTTACCAAAATACCCCAAAGATTGAAATCAAACCAACAGTCAAAAAAATGACAAAATAATTATGACTCAAGTCTCCCAATCCCAGCTCACTGCCAACAGTCAAAAATGACAAATAAAATATGAACTAAACTCTCCCAATCCCAGCTCCCTGCCAACAGTCAACAAATACAAAATTTACAAATAAATATGAACTAATCTCTCTATCCCAGCTTCCTGGTTCACTCCAACAATCACCAAATATTACAAATAAAATTTGAACTAACTTCCCTTAACCCAGCTCCTTGCTTTAACACATATATCTAACCAAATTCAAATTTAACGGCTACATTTCAGTAGCTGCCAATCTCTAAAATTCGACACAACATTTGTGTCCAGGAACTCAAATCCCCGACACTCCTCACTGGTACGCCAACCCAGCAACTACTCCCCACAGCTACTACACTTGAACCCTTCCCAGGAGAACACGAGCTATTACGAACAGTGCTATCACGAACTAGTCGCGTCTCGAACAATCTGGACACACACGCGATTGACCCAAAATTAAACCGAAATTCTCCACACCACACAGCAAGAAAATAAACTGATCAATACCTGGAAGAAGAATGGAAGGAGACTCGAGCCTAAGAACTTGAATACTGCTACTATGCCCCGACTGCGTCACGAATCTCTGTTGTGACAAATCATCAAACAGGTGGTACTCAGAAATTAAAAAAAAACGAAACTACAGATCTGCTTGAACAAATCAACTCGAAAAATTCGAGAATTACATTCAATGACCTCGAGAAGGAAACCCGATCATTAAAACTCAATTTGACACTCAAGAATCATTAAAATTCAGTGCCAACCTCTCACGCAAGAATTTAGGAAGAAAATCAAACAGAGACAAGGATCGACTTACCTAGATCGGGTTTAATATAGCTCGAACAAGACTCAGAGATTCGACGGAGTTTGCAGACGAGACGAGAAGCATCAGAAATCCAAACAATTCCTAGATCGAGCCGATCGATCCAAAGTTAGATCAAATAGAACCATTGATTCACAATTTGAACACGGAAGAAGAAATGGTCAAGGAAACTCACCAATCGTCGTCGTGGTCGCCACCGAGCCGTCATCGTTGCCGGATGGATCGACCGAGCCGTCGTCGTCGCTGGATGGATCGACCGAGCCGTCGTCGTCACCGCCGGATGGGTTCGTCACCGTCGCCGAGCCGTCGGCGGCGTCGCCATCGTCGTCGTGGTCGCGCTCAGGGAGGAGGGAACAACAGAGGACAACTTTGAGTACTGAAGAGGAATGAACGAGAAGTACTGAAGAGGAGTGAATGAGAAGTACTGAAGAGTTCTGTTCTCCTTCTCAAATAAAAAGTAAAAGTGCTCTTTTGCACTTAGCTCCTCCCGCCATGAATATTTACAAAGTAGCACTATTAACTAAAGGCAAAAATTCATAAACCCCCCTCCCCTTTTCATTAATTGTAGGAAATGCAAATAAATTAGTTAAGAATTCACATGGGACCAAAGTTGTTACAACAACATTTCAAATTTGAAAAGTAGCCCAAAATAATTTCCCTCCAAAAATATATCATCCAAAATTTATTATTTAAAAGATCATTTATTATTTAAAGCTAGTAATATCAATTGTATAATTACTAGAATCTAATTTATTTATTTAAAAACCGGGAAGTGGAGTTACAATTACTCCCAAGTGCTGCACCAATTCAACAAATATGAGCATATAATTCAATAATGATTTTAATCAAATAGGAGATGAAAACTAACCATCTTCTAAATCTAACATCGGCTCAGATAGTTCTGCCACACCATGTGTCTCAAATCTAGAATTCCATCCGGGAATCATTTTTTAAGCTCTTACAGCTGCACTGGCTCTACCACGAGTCAAACATGGTGGATCATCTGGAATAATCTGTTTCATCCCAAACTGCCGCAGAACACGATCGGCGGAATGAAACATGATGTCTCCATGATATATTATATAATATCTATGAAGACTCATGGTATAAGCTGTTCTTTGTATTTCTGGAACATTTTGATACTGCTCATGCACATAAGGTAGCCATATAACCTATTTGATGTCGGAAAAAGAATAAGTACTAGATTAAAAATGTTGACAAAATTTAATGACCAATTAACGTATTTTACCTCCGTATGCTTTAGAGTATCAAACTGCCCCCGATATAGGGGGGCGCTCGAGTGAACACAATGAGCTGGATCTACTACATCTGTAATCCATCGTAAAGCTACCGGAAATTTACCAGCATTGGAATCAATACCGGTAACTGGTCTCCCGATATAAAAATGTTCGTAGGACCAGACCTATTAAACAAAAAAATAACTTTATACAATTCGACAAATTATAAATTTAAATAAAATGAGTAATAATTTGTATACCTGTATTAAAGTCATGCATCCATTTAAATTTTTCATAATTTTATTATCTTCCAGCACGCGTACAAAATCTGACATGGAGGCGTATAAATATGCCAACATTGATGCTCCCCATGCATGACTTGTAGGTGCGGTCAAATCTTCCAAGAATGGTAGATAACGTAAGTTCACCATATCTGATGAGTCGGAAAAGACAGTCGCACTTATTAAGCCGAGCAAGTAGGCCCTTGTGCAAGAAATCACCTAAACATATAGCGAAGAAAATGGCAAAAATTAATACGTGCTAAAATAGCTGCAGCGATACGAGAGAAATATTAATAATATCGGTGATACATACCCGATTTTCATCAACAGATACCTCTTCGTCATCATCGATATGATCTAGATGCATGAAATTACGACGGAGCCAGGAAAATGAGACTAAGCTTTTTCCTTTTAATTTTGGTGGCTCCACACCTAGATACTCCATAATTGCATTATCAGCTGAAAATGACTCATTAAATATTATAGGTTCACCCGTAATAGGTAATCCTATAATATTTGCTACATCAGCTAAAGTAATTGTCATTTCACCAACTGGTAATTGAAATGTATTTCGGCCAGGCCACCAACGTTCCACTAGGCTTAAAATTAAATCTCTATCATGACGTAAAAACTGTACCTCGTCAATGTATTTAAATCCGAATATGACCAACATAGCATATTGTTCGCTAGTTAAATTCCAACACCCAACGTTCTGTTCATACCGCCATGTCCCATGCTCTCGCATTTGAATATCGCCAGGATAATCATATAACTATAGAAAAAATTGAGTTACTACAAAATGATCATTATTACTACAAAATAACAAAAATATACAAAATAATAACTTTCATTTAAAATTAATTATACCTTTCCAGAAAATACTAATCTTGAGATATGACTCAAACGTTGCTGGATAATCTCGTCTGTGGTGGGTCTTCCCGGAATAAGTCCGTCATTTCGACGATCCATCTGTTTTTAATACCAAATTCTAAGATACTAAACACAAATAAAATAAATTAAAATTACATTTTTTGAATAATTTTTACCTCTCTAAATGTATGTTAGTCTCTGCTCCTCCTCTTCTCTGCTTCTTCTCTTCTCTTCTTCTTTCCCTTCTTCTGTATTTGTTCCTGGACTGGAGAAGGAACGAGCATCATTTATAACATAACTCCTCTCTCCCATCTCTTTCATCCCATTTTTCAATGTGCTATAAAGCTGCACTCCTCCATTCAAACACTCCTTCAAACATTCATTCAACATATACAAACAAGGTTGGGGGGTCTCCAATGCTGGGCATGCTTCCCACAAACAAAAGCCACCAGCATGCTTCCCACAAACAAAAGCCTGCAAACCCTCCTCCCCGTCTGCGAACCTACCCCCTCTCCCCTCTGCAAACAAGCTAACCTACCCCCCTCCCCTCTGCAAACAAATAGGCATAGGCGCCCCCCCCCCCCCCCCCCCCCCTCAATTTCCGACAGACTGTTTGGCGGAAATTGGGCGCGCCCAATTTCTGCCAGAGGGTCTGTCGGAACGTTTTCATTCCACAAATTTCCCCAAAAATGGTATCCTACATGCAAATTAATTAAAATATATTACCCTACAGTAAATTTTCTGAAAAATTAATTATGATTTACTAAAAATATATATATAAATAAATAATGGTCAATGTTATTGGCACCGTAAAATTCTTTGGGATGGTGTTATTTTGCAAATTTTATGACTGTCACAAATTTGGCAGCTATTTGCATTTCTATGTTACTAAATGCATCCTTTTTATTATTATTATATTTACCCTGCTTATTATGTCACTTCCCGTTTTCCTGTTTTCGATACTCGTATTTATACGGGTATTTATTTTTGTATCTTATATTTAGTGTTTTTTTGTATCCAATATTGATACGGTAGTATGCACTTGTATTGTTAGTACATGTATCCGATAGTGGACCCATATGAGAGTCTCGAGAACCATACGGAAGGAGCCGGAAAGGTAATCGACATGTTCAAAATCGATTGACTATGTAACTGTACTTGGATTTTTTTTCTTAACAAGATAATTATTTAGTTTTCTTATCACACGCCGGTCGAACTTCCACAGCTACACTCTTCTTTTTTCTAGTTTTTTTTCCTATTGTATTTGTAATTTTCTTGTGATTACATTGTTGTAGGAAAAAAAAAACCTTTCATGGAAAAAATTCCACGAAAAATTTGGGTGTTTGATTGTGATTATTTTCCATAAAAAATAGTTATTTTTCATGAAAATTAATATTTTTTTGAGCCAGTTTCATTTTCAACATTTTCGAGAAAAATATGAAAAAAGATATATTTTTGGAAAATAATTTCATAGAAAATATACGCTATCAAACACTACCATTGGTAGAAAAATTGTGATGGAAATATTTTCCATGAAAAAAAGAAAAGGTCAATCAAACAGGAAAAACCCTTTGCAAAAAAAAAAAAAAAAAAAAAAAAAAACTGTTGCGGTGCCATTCTGCTGCAACAAAAGCTGCAATCGCAGGAATTGGGACATTTATTGCAGATTTTTTGTTGCAGCGAGCAATCAAACGAACAAAACACTCGCAGCCAACCAAACAGCCGTCCCAGCAAGAGCTGGGACCACCACCGAGCATCCCAATCCCGCGCGCGCGCGCACCGGGAAGCTCTCGACGGTTCTCGACTCGGACGAGTCCCGCCGGTTTGAATCCGTGTCCTCGATCGATACGAGAGCAGAAACGGAGAAGGAAGGAAGGGGGGAGGGGGGTACTTACCGATTCCGGAACCGCCGCCGGTGACGAGAGCGGACATGCCGGGCTTGAGCACCATCGTCGTCGTCGTCGTCTTTCAATTTCGCAGCGAAGCGGAAGAAGAGGAGATCTAGCAGCGACGTTGAATATTTGAAGGTGCCATTATATATATAAGAAAGAAGCGTGGATTATTATATTTGTGTATATCGTCATCATGCAGTTGTTGGGGGAGAGGTTCTTTCTTTCTTTTTGTCCGTTTTCTGAAAGAACGGCAGTCTTGGGACGGCAGGAGGAGGGGTAGTACTATCCATTTTATCCTGCACTAGTGGTTCTTGTGATTACCGAGAAGATGTATAAGATTGAATAGATGGTGAAAAATCAATAAATTGAACCACGAAAATATTTTATTTATTCCAATCAATATAACATGTACAAAATCTCGTACGTATTGTCGGACATCTCAGAAAGAAAGAAAAAATTATCTAAGAAAAAAGTGATGTTTTACAAATCTTGCGGCTTAGAAACGGCTCAAAAACAAGAGCCGTCTAAACCATTTGTATATCATCCACATAAAAAAATTAAATAAACAATAATAAAATAACTAAACAACTATCTAAATACTTCATTAATATTTTAAAAAAACTTAGTTAAGTATTTAATTATCTAATATGATTTATTTATAACTAAATAATTCTACTCAAGGGGTTAAGGTAAAAAAAAAAATTCTTGGTTGCTTGCGTTCAATTCCCAAGAATGATTGATTTTTATAATAAATTTATTTTTATTTATTTTTTACATTTTTTTTCTCGTGTGCAATACACGTGCACATTACTAGTATATATATAATGGACAAGATCTAGGTCAATGTTATGGGCACCGTATTCTTTCGAACGGTGTTATTTTAGCAGATTTCATGATTGTCGCAATTTTGGCAGTCATTTACATTGTTAAACGCATCCATGTTTTTATTATATTGACCCCTCTTGTTAAGTCACTTCATGTTTTCAGTACTCGTATTTATATGGGTATTTGTTTTCGTATCATGTATTTAGTACTTTCCTGTACGAATATCGATACGGTACCATGCACTTGTATTGCTAGTGCATGTATCTGATATTGGACCCATGTATCATGTTGCTTGATTTCATGTGAGAGTCTCGACATGTTCAAAATCGATTAATTGACTTCTGTAACTAGAATTGGATTTTTTTTAACAAGATAATTATTTAGTCTTTTCTTATCACTCTCCATTTTTCTATTTTTTCCCTATTGTACTTGTAAATTTCTTGTGATTACACTATTGTAACAGAAATTCTAAAGCAAAAACAAAGTTTTTTTTTAACAAGTTGTAACTTTATTTTCATTGAAAACACTAGTCAGTTAATAAATTATAATTTTTTTTAGAAATTTTTTGACTTTCATCCCATTTGTTAATATGAATTTGCACTTACATCCATCTTTTTATTTTTTTTAGACTTACATCCCACTTTTCGTCACGAAAAACATTCATTTTGTCACAAAAAATATTTGTTGTCACGAAAAATACTTTTAGTGACGAAAATTGGGAGGTGAGTCTAAAAAAATAAAAAGTGGGATATAAATACAAAGTCATATTAATAAATGAAATGAAAGTCAAAAAATCCCTTTTTTTATTAAGTTATAAAATTGAAAGTCTTGGTAGAAACTTACAAGTTTTGGAAGTTCATTATAGTGCTTTGCAAAAGGTGTAAAAGTTCGTGTACCTTAATCATAAAACTTCACAAGTCGTGAAGATTATTGGTCATAACTCTATGTGATTAAGGAATGAACCACCATTATATTTATTAGATTATATTTTTTACAATCTTTTCCCTCTTCGTTCTTTTTTTTTTTTTTTGAGCAAACTCCTCGTTCTCAGATCTAACAAAGCTAAGGCTTAGTTTCGAGTGTAACATCAAGGATGAATGTTTGTTTGAATTTTTATTTCTAGAACGACATAAGGTAATTGGGCTAATGTTACGAAAGCGACTATTTCAAAAGTGAAACTAATGATGGATTTGAGAAGACAACTATTGAGAATATAAACTCATATGTGCGATTCAAATTGGCCCTAAACCCATCATACCAAACCCTAGAGACAAAGGTTATCTATCTAGTATGTTTGAGGTTAATTCAAAGACTATACTCGTCTAAGGCTTTGTTTGGGATTGTTTATTGGTGCATGCATGTTTTTTTTTCCCTTCTTCGAAAGTGATCCAAGTTGTTTAGTAACAAATTATCAAAAACTTTTGAAAAAAATTGATCATTTTTAGTTGATTTGAAAGCAATGAATGTGGTGCTTCCAAAATTTGTTAGCTTATCAAGGCCATCTTTACGTTTTTTTTTTTTTTTAATTCCTAGTCAAGTATCATTGTATATCTATAATTTTGTCAATTTCAATACTTTTAGTCAGAAAGTGGATTTTATGTCGAGATGTGCAAGATACGAGGGTTTTATATCATAAAAGAACATCATTTTTCTTGTTGTTCGATGTAAATGTTCAGGACTTTCTTGTTGCATCATGGTCTTTTTTGAACCACTATTCTCACTCCCATCATTTACCAAATGGAAAAAATAATATGCTTTTATTAAATGGAATAAATATTAGGTTTCCATTATACTCAAATTATTTGCCCTGTATTCTCAATTCCCGAAAATGTTTTTTTATAAACTAAACTAAATATGAGAATATGTTTTCCACCTTAAATTTGTTTAAAAAAAAAAGGAGGTGAGCGTTTGAGCCCTAACCTCTATGTAAAAAAAAGTTATCATAAATGGAATAACGAAGGATACTAAAATATTTTAATTGTCATTTCAAAATACTCATAATATTTTAAAAGCCAATTGATTATGTAGTAAGTTTCTTTTCTATTCTTGCCCCCCCCCCCCCCCCCCCCCCCCCCCCCCCCTCTCTCTCTCTCTCTCTCTCTCTCTCTCTCTCTCTCTCAACCTCTTACTTTTCTCATATGAATATTTTCTTCTTTATATTCGGAATACTCTTTAATGTCAAAATAATAATTAAAGAAAAGGTATACCAAAAGTTTTTTTTATAACAAACTATATAGTAATTTATATATATTTTTTTTTGAAATGTGAAGGGGTTTATTCCCACAATTTTATCTCAATTATTTTATATTTATTGGACTACGTGACTTGCACAGACCTGAATACGATACAATACTATGATATGACGATGATAAGGACATAACAATTATTTTTTGTGTCTCATACTGTATTTGAGAGTGCCTGTGGTATATATTATACATGTTTGATAGACATCCACAACACATGGTTCAAAATTTTGATGATTATAAAAATTAATAAATAACAATAATAATAAATTAGTTATGTGCTTAATATGCAAAGATATGCGAGATAACCAGGGCGGAGCCAGAATTTAATTCATGAGAAGACCGTGTTACTACATATAAAAATTCTTAAAGTTGTCATATTAATTGAACTTCAATAGCAAAAAATATATTAAAAAAATTCAAACAAAAATGAGCAAAAAAAGAAAGAAAGGAAAAGGCAATATTTCCAAAATTTTAGAAAAGAAGAAGTAAAAATTGTATTTAAAAATATTCAACAAAGACAAGTCTGGAACCCTTGCCCCTCCTTTGACTGCTTAAAGCACAACCACTTGAACTAATATAATCTTTGTACATTAGAAGGCCAAACGATGATATGTTGTAAAACATCCGAAATTTTTTAAGTACTAATTGACATTTTTCAGAAAAAGAGTGTGTGGGGGGGGGGTGGGAGTGGGGGTGGGGGGGGGGGGGGGGGGGGGGGGGGGTAAGGGGGCACGAGCGGTCCTTGGACTCTTAGTAAATCCGTCTCTGGAGATAACTAGTGCTAATATGTATGTGAATGTATGGATTTGAGAATCCAAATATGGACTCAAGTTGTAATCCAACTATTTGTCCCAAGGTTATAGAATTATGAAAAAAAAAAAAAAAATTATTTGGATTAATTTTGACCGAATACAAAATGACGTGTGTTCGATCTAGTGGTATTTAAATGACGATGCTATATATCGATTTATGATGCCTATTTGTTCCTCTTCGGAGACTTTTTTGTCCGGGTTTAATTTTCATCTTACCTATAATATAATAGGACCGGCCGTCTTTCTTTATAGAATTTTTAGAAATATTTACATAGTGACCATGATGTTTATTTATATATACTTTTTATCATAAACTACATTCTGAATAGCTGACCAAAGATTGGATATGCTTTCTCGAAAAGAAAAAAAACATTGGATATGCAACTAAGCAACTACTTGTTGCAAGTGGAGAAAGTGCTTGGTTGGACTTCTATAGAATAGTAGAAAAGACTTACAAGAAATATTGTAAATTGCAGCTTAATAGTTGTACTTTGTACAAGTAATTACAACAAATACAACTGAAATAAGTGGTCTTGGTTATGGCCCTACAAAAATTGGCTATTTATAAGGACACATCAAAAATTTATTAGGGTTGTCCATTCTTAACTTTTATTTATTTACAAGTTTGTCACTGAAAAATTTATTCAGGACTATCTAATTCTTAGGTATAAAAGACAACTCTTTTAATTTTTCTCTCTTTTCTCCTTCTTCATAAGAAGAAGAAAGGAGAAAGAAGAAAAAAGAAATCGGATAAAACCTAGTTTATGAATGAAATCCTAATTCTCATTTTTTTTTTCCTTCTAATATCTCATATTTTCTTCTCCTTCTAATATCTCATACTTTTTTTCTCCAAATCCTAGTTTATGGATGAAACCCTAGTTCTAGAAGAAATTGGATTATCAAATATATTAATCGATTAATTTTTTAATCAATTTTTCTTCATTAATAGAAGAAATTATGGATGAAACCCTAATTCTAGAAGAAATCGATTTGTTGAGCAAGTTTATATCAGGACTGCCACAATTTATGGCATTCTTAAAAGTATTGAGGACTGTCAGAAATTGTCGCAGTCCGGAAATGGACTTGCTGTACAACAGGACTGCCACAATTTTTGGCAGTCCTCGTAGTATTGAGGACTGCCAGGAATTGTAGCAGTCTTGAAAGGACCCTGCTATACAATATGACTGGCACAATTTCTGGCAGTCCTAGAATAATTAAGGACTGTCAGAAATTGTGGCAGTCCTGAAAGGAATTTGCTGTGCAGCAAGTACATTTTAGCACTGCTACAATTTTTCGCAGTCCCAAAATCAAAATGGCCGAATGAAAAACACATGTTAGGATTTATTACATTTTAGGATTTATTTTCATGCATTTTTTGTGAGAAAGAATGAAATAAACATGTTAGGGTTTATTTTCTTGCATTATTTGTGAGGAATCAAAATGATGAGAATGAAAATTGTGGAGAGAAAAATTATGGTTTTGATGGAAATGATGGAGAAGAAAACTAGGATTTAGAGTGGAAAAATTGTGGAGAATAAGATGAACAATAAGATGTATAGTTTGGGGAGTGAAAAATGGTGAAGAAGAAGAGGAGGAGGAGGAAGAAAGTTATGATTTTGGAAGAGAGAGAGAGTAAATTTTACAAATAAGATTGGAATTTGGGGTTTGGGGGTGTGGAGTTTGGGCAACCCCCTGAGTAGAAAATTAGGATAGCCCTAGTAATTTTTTCACAAATATGGGTTAGCCCCAATGTTGTATAGTCCTGATAAGATTTTGATGTGCGCTTATAATTAGTCCAAACAATTGACGCCGCATTTTGGCCACCAAAGAAAAAGGTATTTTAAATTATTTTTTTAATTGTGATTAGATGTGTTATAAATTGTGGAGCGTTCTATATTGTATATATATTATGAGGTTACCAATCTCACTCGGTACTAGGTTGGTGAGGGGTTGCCATAAGGCGCGGGTTTGCGCCAATAATCCAAGGGAATATATATATATATATATATATATATTTTTTTACTTTTTTTTATACGTATCCGTGTAAGAGTATTGAGTTGGATTCATATATTAATTTTACGGTCAGTTCAATAAATATATTAAAGTTGGTAATCGTTATATTTTTTTAATATAAATATTAAAATAATAAAATAACTTTTACGGGACGTAAATGCTTGCTGGTATCATCTTCATAACAATATAAAATATCTCAAGTACCACAACATTTTTTGTACAAGCAATTAGGGGTGAGCATTCGGTTAATTCGGTTCCAACCGAATCGAATAACCGAAAATTGAATTCGACCGAAAATCGAATAAACAAAATCGAAATTGTCCATAACCGAATTAAACCAAACCGAATTAAATCGATTCGATTTCGGTTTATTCGGTTTATTTGTACCTTATATATATATATATATATATATATATATTATATATATATATATATATATATATATATATATATATATATATATATATAATTCGGTTTTCGGTTTTGGATCGAAACCGAAATCGAATAAAAAAATTTAATATTTTCAAAACCGAAACCGAACCGCATTTTTTTTAAATTGAACCGAATCTCTTATTCGGTTTGGTTTTCGGTCCAAAATCGAATAATGCTCACCCCTACAAGCAATATCTTCATGCAATCAACCGAAACCGAACCGAATCGCCAAGTGTTATAAATTTATTATGCCCTGTCGATTTATGAGATGAAGAACATAAATTAAATTGCAAAAGCGTACCTGAATCCATTGCTAGACTTAATGGATCTTGAAGCGAACATCTCTTTATTGGGTTCGATCTTTCAACTTGCTACGACCCTTAATGACAAAGAAGAATCTGAATCCTTTGTCACTCTCTTTCTGTTGATAGGGATGCAGAAGAGAAAAAGAGAAAATCTCTCTTTTTGTGGCCGTATAAGTTGGGGACCATAACCCTAATGAATACACACACACGCGCACACACACACACACACACACACACACACACACACACACACACACACATATATATATATATTTTTTTTACACACACACGCACACACACACACACACACACACATATATATATATATATATATATATATATATATATATATATATGTGTGTGTGTGTGTGTGTGTGTGTGTGTGTGTGTGTGTTTTGATATTTCTAATTTGGCCCCTCATCAAATTAGAATTATCTCTGGTATCTACACATTAATTCCATGACAATTATACCCTTAAGCCAATTTCTAAATAGACCACTTCAATTTGGCTTAATTATTTAGATAGCCTAAACACAATTAATTTTACATGTGTGGCCCCTTAATTATTGAATAATTCCAACAATCTCCCACTGGGCCACATATGTAACCTTATAATTGTGTTAACCTTAGTGAGCTCATAAATTGCTATCTTAATCCTTAGGGTATATCCGGACAATCTCGGCCATTAACCATATCAACATAGGATTAAAGCGGCCTTCGTCACATATAGCGTAACTAAACCATCAATGGTCACATATACCAATACAGCTTAACGACATAGATCAATCATGGATGCGTAGCAAGAAAATTACACGCAATGTGATTAATACATGTTTATTTCCAACTGGTCCTCCTTAACTTTAATGAGATCAATATTTTAACATAATAAAAACAGAATGAACTGAATTTCCATATATTTGATCAGATAAATATCCAAAATACTTTAATACATATATGTGTCCAAAACCAAATAGCACCAAAATACATAAAATACAAACTCCTACTATATTGCTATATACTTGATTGAGATAACACCCATATGAGCAGTATGCTCATGAAAGACCCTGGGTGATAATGTTTTTGTGAGCGGATCCGTTAAAATGGAGTTTGTCATAATGTGCTATATGGACACTTTAACCATTCTGAATTCTTTCCTTCACAACTAGAAACTTTATGTCAATATCCTTGATTTATACAAGTTTATGTTGTTATTGAAATATATTACTGCTGATTTATTGTCACACCATAATTTAAGTAGTCTTTCAACACCGTATCGTAGGCGCAGCCTTGTGACAAAAGTTTTCAATCATATTCCCTGAATATATGTCCCACAACATGTTATAAACCTTGCTTCCATGGTGGAAAAAATTATGAGTGCATGTTTGACACTGTCACGACCCGATACCCAAATTGTTGGGCCGGGCCGAGCCATGTCTAGCCTACGCTTGGTTAAAGCGTAGTAAGCTGTTCTAAGTATAGACAATAAAGGATCTAAGCAGCTAACGGTTCTAAAATCATATTTAAAGGTTCATCACAACACAGCATCTATACGCGAAGGTAAACAAGTACAGAATTAAATAATACACTTTATAAGTATCTAACTGGAGACAAAGTCCAGTATCCAAATATAAGTACAGACAAAGTCTAAGTCTCAAAACACAAGAAAGATAACTAAGCAAGGTACCCCGCTGGGCCTCTTTGGAGCTAAGACCAGGTCCTCAAAATCAGTGCCATAACATGTAACACATAGCATTTCCTCCTCGAAAAGTAAACCTACAACGTTATCCTGTCAGGACAGGAGCAAGTACAACCTCTACAACTAAAATACTGAACATATAATGAAAGAGATGTACAACAAGAAACATGGTGTGATAAATCTATAAAACAAGAAATACTTGGGAACATGGCCTCATGGTACAACTGGGATCACAGTATCATAGTAACACAGGGAACATGGCATATCTGGAATCATGGTATGACTGGAATCACGGTAAAATACATTTGTCAAGATGACACATGTATATCTAATGTTTAAAACTGGAGCAGATACGTGATTGGTCAATAGATGTACAATGTGCTGGGGGCATATAATGAAATGTACTTCCGTACAAGTGATAAGGCGATAGATGTACATACGTACAAATTCGCTTTGAGATAAAGCCTACGACAAGGTACATATAAAATATCAACCTTGCTCGGTACATACGTACGGAGAAGGGGGTCGTGATCACGTACTCAACTGCCAGTTTCTCCATAACCCATATTCTAACATGTGAGAGATACGAGAACGATATAGAACATGTGAGAGATACTGGAAACAATGTAAGCATGGCAGGTACTGGGAGCAGTATAAAACATGTGAATACTCAGAGCAGTATAATGCATAGTGAAACATGTACTGAGAACCAGTAAGAAGCATGTGAAGATATAAGAACTGTCCTAAGCATGTCAGGTACTGTAAGTAATACAACATGTGAAGATTTAACTTGCTACCTCAAGGATCAGTATTTTAACATGGTTAATACATGTTCTAGCATTAAAAGACAGTAAATGAGTTTGTAGATGTACTTGCCTCGAGCAAAGCAAGAATACTAGTACGAAGATATAGATGCCTGGTGTCCTGTCAATAATGATATACAAACTCAGTTCTAAGCTATATTCAATAATACACTAGTGGTGTGACACGACTCCTGACTGGATACTAGCCAAGTGGGGACCTAGCATAAAAGTCTAATGTGGAGTGCCACTATACACAAACTAACTTCCTAGGATCTATACACTAGTGTAGGGGGTGGTCCAATACTACAATAACTCAAAAGAACACAAAACATTACAAGTCATAATTATTCAATAATTAAATCAAACTGTACACTAAGTTCCAACAATTTTAGAGATAGACAAAAAGCTAAATTATATATAAAATAAAGTACCAAAATGATCCTTGTTAATTATAGAAATTTATACTAATTTTTTGGAATTTATAAACCTTCATAAATATTTATTAAAAATCAGCAAACATAAATATACTGAAAATAAATTCTGTTTTCCCATTTTTATAAAATACCAAAAGTATTTATTAAATGCTAGAAAAATTATAATAAATTAGCTAAATTAACATAGTATTTAAATACAATTTTTCCAGATTTTTACAGCAATTAAAATATATATAAAAATCCAAAAACCGAAAGTAACAATTTCTGGAAAAATAATTAATTATAAATTAAGGATAATACATAAGCAAAATCTACAGATGTTGTCGGATGATAAAATAAATATCACCAATGTGTCCAGAACGGTCAAATTAGCTAGGATAGCCTACCCAAAAGTCTAATTTGGACACAGGGGCAAAACGGTAATTTCAGGGCAAAATGATGTCCGCCGTTGGACACACTTTGCACCGAAAAACGTGTCGGAATAGAAGTCTACAAAACTTAGCAAATTATATGTCCACAAATCCAGAATGATGATACGAACCCAACGGTATATCCGAAATAGGATTCCGATGTGCCGATCTCAAAATGATACGTTGACGCGACACTTGGTATCCGGTTTGCACGAAAATACGTGCCGGAGCAAATGTCTTCAAAACTCAACAAATTATATGTTAACGAGTCCAGAATGACGATACGAACTCAACGGTATATCCGGAATTGGATTCCGATGAGCCGATCTCAAAGTGACCCGTTGACTCGGAAAGTGGGACCCGTTTTGTACCGAAATACGTGTCAGGGCCCACGTTCTCCAAATCAAGCAAACTTTATATGAAAACATGCCAGAACGACGCCACGAGTCTACTGGTGATGTCAGAAATTGAATCCGGAGTCCCAGGTTCAAAAATAGAATTTTACAAGTGCAAATTAAAGAATTCGGACGACCAACTTTGGCGTCGAATTCGACCAACCGAACGTGCTTAAAATGAAACGAAATCTAAAGGAGGCAGGAAGAGGGTTATACCAGCTGCGCACAAAACTGAAAGCGCGCCAACCGGAGCTGCAACGGCGAAGTTACGAGCTGACGAAGTCGGCTCCACGAAACTGTCCAAAAATAGTTCAATTTAAAACATCAACTTGGTGGCCAGTTTTGAGGTATCAAACGACGAAATTAACGGACAAAAATTGACAGAAGTGAAGATGGATATACCGAGATTGTGACGGAGCAAGAAGTTCGCTGATCCAACGGTCGAATCTCTCGAAAAATGCGTGCGAACTTGCTGCGATGGAGCGCGAATTCTGAGTTCCAAACTCGCGCGTCACGACGGGATTTCGTGCGAAATGCACGAATAGCCTATTGTGCGCATCGGAAAAGTTGACGATGGCCGGGGAGGGGTCGCCCGAGGTCGCACACGGCTGGGGGGGTTGGCCGGTGGTCGGTGGCCGCGCGGTGGCGCACGGTAGCGCGTGGCCGACGACGTGCGCGCGCTGCCGTGCACTGCCGCTGCTACTGCTTCTTTGCTGCGCTGCCGCTGCTGCTCACGCACGCAGGGGCGGGCTTGGCCGACCACGGCGGTGGCGTGGTCGCCGGTGGTGGCAGAGTGGTGGTGGCTCGGGTGAAGGTGGTGGTGACGAAGTTGGTGATGGTGGTGATGAAGTTGGTGATGGTGGTGATGATAGTAATAGTGAAGGAGAAGGAGAGGGAGGAGCTCGGGTGGAGGAGATGGAGGAGCTCGGGTTGGAGCTCGGCATGGGAGCTGGGCTCGGCCAGGGAGAAGTGGAGGCTGTGGTGGTGGTATTGTGGGTGGTTTTAGAGGAGAAGGAGGTGTATGTATGTGTATTAATATATATATATAGAGAGTGTGAGAGTAGAGAGAGAGTGAGATATTTGAGAGAGAAAAAGTAGAGTGAGGGGGGGGTACGGCTAGGAATAGGGGGAGGGGGTGTGCTCCTGCTGTGATGGGAGAGGGTGAGGGGGTGAGGTGAGTGTTTGTTTGGAGAGAGAGAGAGAGAGTTATATATATGTTATATATATATATATATATATATATATATATATATATATATATATATATATATATATATAATATATATATAATATATATATATATAATATATGTAGGTATATATGTATATATAAAGAGAGTTAGAGAGAGAAAAGTATAGAGAGGGGGGGGGGGGTTGTTCGGCCACCTGGGGGTGGCTGTGATGGGGTGAGGTGTGTTTGCTTGAGTGTTTTAAGGAGAGAGAGAAAGGGATATATATATATATATATATATATATATATATATATATATATATATATATATATATTATATATGTATATATATATAATATGTGGGATATTTAAGAGAGAGAGAGAGGAAAAGAGATATTTTCAAAATAGGAAAAAATAGGAAAATTATGCAGGGTATTTGGGCAGTCATGGAAGAACAACATGGAGCTTGGGTTTGGGTTCGGTCGAGCCGGGTTGGGTCAAAATCAAACCAGGTGAAATAATTAAATTAAAAATGGGTATTTATAATCACGGGCAAATAAATAATATACGGGGACTCCAATAAATGGGACACAAGTTTCATGCGGGTAGTAGGCTTCATGTGGGCCACGTCCATACTTTGGGTCGACTAGGTTGGGTCGATGTCTGGTCCCGAAATTAAATTGGAAAATAAATCAGGTTTTACGGTAGAAAATAAATCGGCCTAAATTGACCCGGAAGTTGTACGAAGAAAATGAAGTACAAAATGGAGTGTCTGAGTGGGACACGAAGGTCATGGGTGGAGAGCGTCTCGAGTAGATCATTCATGAGAAGTTGGTTCTGAGAAAATGACTGGTCTGGTGCTCCTAAATTAAAAGTCACGGTAACGTGCAAACGAAGATCAAAAATAAAAGTGGAAATAAATATTCAGCGATTAATTGGTCTAAGTTAACCCGAAGTTGCGCGATACAAAAAGAGCACAAGGGAACGAATTTAAGTGGGACACGATATATCAACAGGAAGATAATCTTGTCTACTTCAAAACTCGTGAAGAGAGTTCACAGAGATTGGTATCCCTGGCGCTCCAGAAGTCAAAGTCATGGAAAGGTACATTAATGATCTAAACAATTAAATAATAAAACATTTATCAAAAATAATTCATTCAGAAAAATAAAAATAAACCCTAAAATTCAGGGGGCTTACAGACACTCATCCAAATATATCTCCATTAGTCAGCATAACCTGATGTGGATCTCCTACTGTGTTTGTATCCAACAAAATCAAAGTCGGAATACCTTATAATCTCCATAATTATCTGATCTCCTACAAAGAGCATATAATTTCTTGTTCTCTATTAATTACTTAAGTAGTTTGGCAACTACCCAATGATCCATCCATATTTGCTTAAATATCTGCCTAACATCCTATATGTACACAATATCATGATGCGTACATACTTGAGCATACATTAGACTCCCTACAACTGATTATGAAGGAAAAATCTATTGTATTTTCTTAATTTTAAGGCTATTCTTTAGGGCACTGATTGAGACTGAGCTTGTCTCCTATAACGACTGGGGTGTCACCTGGTTTGCATTCCTGTATGCCAAATCTTTTAAGCATTTTATCGATATAGCTCTTTTATGATAATCTAAGAATACCTCTAGAACGATCTCGGTGTATTTGAATTCCTAATACAAAGAGACGTCACCAAGATCTTTCATCTCAAAGTTATTTGATAGAAATTTTTAGTGTCATACAATATGCCTATATCATTTGTGGCAAGCAGTATGTCATCAATATACAAAACCAAAAAAATAATTTACTCCCACTGAATTTGTGATACACACAATCTTCAACAACGTTAACCTCAAAACCAAACGAGGTAACAACTTGGTGAAATTTATAGTACCACTGACGAGAAGCTTGCTTGAGTCCATAAATGGATTTTGTCAATTTGTAAACCATATTATTTGGATATTTTGACACAATTTTCTGGCTGCACCATATAAATAGTTTCTTCAATGTTACCATTGAGAAACACCGTTTTGACATCCATTTGATGTAACTCAAGATCAAAATGTGCAACATGCGCTATGATTATTTTAAGGAGTTTTTCAAAATACCGAAGAGAAAAACTCTTTAAAATCAATACCAAAATTTTGACTAAAGTCACTAGCTACAAGACATACTTTATACTTCTCCACATGACCCTTCGAATCCTTCTTGGTTCTAAATGTCCATTTGCAACCAATGGATTTCATACCTTTTGGTAATGGACAAGTTCTTAAACTTTATTGTCTTGCATGAACTTATACTCCTTATTTATTATATCAATCCACTTTGAGAACTGAAACTTTCCATGGCCTGACGGAAGTTGATTAGATCATCTTCCAGTATCCACAGTCTTCCTCATGTTCCTAGAGAAATATGACAATATTATCCGAAATTATATTTCTCCTTTCTCTGGTGGACCATCTTAATATTACTGGTTCTTGAGGTTGTTGAGTTTGTTCCTTAGGAATAATTACCTTATCTTGAATGGGGTGCCGCTACGTTGTCGTTGTTAAGGTATCTCAACAACGACTTATAGAAGTAATTCGACATTGTCTTATTGAGACTTTGAATTTACTTCTTGATCATGACATGTATAGAATCCTGCACATCGTCAAAGTGATAGTAGGAATCGTAATTGATTCCTTCTCAAAGTTAATGATCGGACTTTATTTCTCCCCCAAACTCAACATCCTCAAAAATATTACACTTCTCGTCTTAAAAAAATTTCTTAGTGTGGGATTGTATAATTATCAACTACCCCTTGATCTGTAGCATAACCAATAAAGTAGCTGCTTATAATTTAACTTTGGTCTGTCTTCCCATTACACATTCAATATAAACATTAAAGTCTATAAAGTCAATGGAATCCAAATCTCATCAGACACAAATCGTTCAACTCTATTTTTAGAGAAGTAACCTAATGCTTATGTCATAATGAGGCTAAAAAAAATTATTATTAATTTTGCGTTTAGTACCACATGACTTTACTTGCAAGGTTTCATTATAAGATGCAATAGTTTCAACTAAATATAGGTTATCATAAACCTTAAGGGAACCGTTACCAATAATATTTAAATTTAAAGATAGACTAAACTTATTATTTTCAAATGAACAATGATAACCAGATTTGTCCATTAAGGAAACTGAAACTGAATTTCGTCTAAAAGACGGTACAATAAAAGTGTCTATCAAATCCAAATAATAATCGGTTGCTAAAAATAACCTAAAATATCCTATTGCTTTCACTTTTACCGAATTGTCGTCACCCACATAGATGTACCTTTCGCCATCAATTGACTTTCGGTAACTCAGGCAACCTTGCCTAGAACATTAATGTGGGTAGTCCCACCAGAATCTAACTACCATGAGTTTCTTGGTACTAAATATAAATTAACCTCAGAACAGATCAAATTTAGAAATGTACTTTTCTTTATAAGCCATACGTGGTACTTTGTACATTTCTTCCTTACGTGTCATGTCTTATCACAAAAGAACAACCCTTAGTTTTATATTGTTATTTCTTTTGATCTGGACCCTTAGCAGCTACTGTATTCATTTTTTTTGCCCTTAAAGTTTATCCCATTAAACATAAAAATTAAAATCTTATTGGCAGATATTTTAACAACATTAACTGTAAAAAAAAATAAAGCAACAAAAAAATAAACATGCTCTAACAAATAATCAAAGAGTAAAATATAGTCAAACAAATTCAAATAATGGTGAACCACATCTCAAGATACCTAGTACATCATTAATATTAAGTCTTTGGACAGTGATATTAACTGCAAGTGGTACTCTTGGTGTAATGATCAAACGTTGACAATAAGTCATGTCAAATAACAAGCCTATCTTTGGATCGGATTATTATTCACATGTAAACCTTACAATTGTCACACATTTATCACTACAAGTATGTGTGCAATTCGGTCAAGTATTAACCTTCCTTTGGGCCGACTAATACCCGCATGAATATACACACACAAACATTCGACATCCCTCGTAGGCTATCTACGCAAGAGAGGTCACTTTGGCGGCATCTTGTTTCAATGAGCCTACTTAGAATATTAGACAACTATTGCTAGTCACAAAAGGCACCAAAAAAATTGAATGTTGACTAAATTTTACAAAACTGAATCATGTCAAATCTTTATGCTCATTTAAATTAAAATAATCAATAATCAACAGATTATGTTGTACTGAATATATGCATCAAAAGATTACACTAAATAGGCTATAAAGATTCTATCAAAATTGATCTACTATATTAAAGCATGTGAATCTTTTGCATGTCTTAAAATTATATGCATTCCATATTATCACATGTCCAACAATAAGCATATATTTATGCATATTTAATATAAAGAAAAATTTATACCGTCATCATCACATGTTTCCATATCTTATTTAGAGATCATTATTGTACAGAAATTATGAATACTATCAATATTTTCTTAAATATGCCGATCAAATCAATGAAGGATTGGCAGCAAATCAATACAATTATGATAATCCACAATACTTGGTCTGGAATACTTTTCTCATGCTGTCTTATCTAGACCCCGCCAAAAAAAACATTTCATAAAAGCAAATCAATCAAATAATTTGTTTATATGAATCTTACTTGCTGACTTATACATAAAAAGGACTCACCAATCAATCATCCATAAGCCAACTAAAACTTCTCATCTAAGCATCCTTATGGCACATAAAAAATGTGTCCACTGTATCAACTACATATTGGAAGTTCTTATTGGAATTTGTGTAATCGAACTCTTGATCATATAACCTATAACCTATGATGGAGGTTTTTCTCAAGCATTAGACTTAAGCTAAAGTTTAAGGCTGACTTTGGCAACGCAGCAATAAGCTTAGCTTAAGCTTAAGACTTACCATGCCAAATATAGGAGTAGGTGAAAAAAAATCGTCCACATCTTTCTTAGAAAGGAAAAAAAAAATCATTATGGCATAAACAATTCCTCCATTAATATTGAATGGTGAATCGATTACTATCTATTATATATAGATAATTCTTGTGCAAGAAGCCAATGCTACAAGCACTTCGTCCAATACTATGTACCCGGGTATCGCCATAAGCCACGTACCTGTTCCTAATCAATAATATAAATATTTGGACGAAATATACCAAAAGCCAAATCATCTAAATAAAATACCAATTGAAAATTACACGGACAAGAAACAACTAAAGTTGTAATGATTTAAACTACCGTGTAACCATACATCTATCTGAAATTTTTATCATGACAATTGATTTAATACAATATCATAAACCAATTATCAATAAATAAAAATTAGGGATCTGCTAAC
The DNA here is from genome assembly GCA_029216955.1 of Iris pallida. Taxonomy (NCBI): domain Eukaryota; kingdom Viridiplantae; phylum Streptophyta; class Magnoliopsida; order Asparagales; family Iridaceae; genus Iris; species Iris pallida. The sequence continues at coordinate 2,179,569 of JANAVB010034620.1, read as the reverse complement.
CTAATGTGTTCTTCCTCAGTGGATCATAAAAAATTGATCGAACAATCCGATACCTAAATTAAATTAGATGGAACGATCTAGGTTTTTGAACAACAACAAAATTAAATTTAAAAACTTCAACCTCATAAATCAAACAAGGAAGGCTCTGATACCACTTGTTAGAAATTATTATGCCATGTCGATTCATGAGATGAAGAACATAAATTAAATTGCGGAAGCGTACCTGAATCCATTGCTAAACTTGATGGATCTTGAAGCGAACGTCTCTTTATTGGGTTCGATCTTCCAACTTGCTACGACCCTTAATGACAAGAAGAATCCGAATCCTTTGTCCCTCTCTTCTGTTGATGGGGATGCAGAAGAGAAAAAGAAAAAATCTCTCTTTTGGTGGCCGTATAAGTTGGGGACCATAACCCTAATGAACACACACACACACACACACACACACACACACACATGTTTTGATATTTCTAAATATATATATATATATTATATATATATGTGTGTGTGTGTGTGTGTGTGTTTTGATATTTCTAATTTGGCCCCTCATCAAATTAGAATTATCTCTGGTATCTACACATTAATTCTATGACAATTATACCCTTAAGCCAATTTCTAAATAGACCACTTTAATTTGACTTAATTATTTCGATAGCCTAAATACAATTAATTTTATATGTGTGGTCCCTTAATTATTGAATAATTCCAACACCAAGTAATTGAGCACCTTCATAAATTTTCAAATAATTTGTCAATCCTAAAAAATATACGGACTAATCTCTAGTTGTATGTATAAACCATTTATCTTCCTACTTTGATATATCTAAAATAAATATTGGAACTTGCTAAATTCTCTTTAAAACTCCTCACTAATATTTCAGTAAACTTTTAAAAATAATAAGCAGACTCTTTCAGCCTGCTTGATGGGTTGAAGAATGCCGAACTTGTGTCCTCTAATTACAACAATGGAATAAATTGTACATGGTCTTTGTTTGATGTTTCAACTTCGGTAAAAAGAAAGGAACAAACTCCCACATTATATATACTAGTAATGTGCACGTTCGTTAAAAAAATATTTTAAAAAAATTAAGATGAAAATGTCATTCCTAGAATTTGAAATAAAATAATCAAGAAAAATTCATTCCACCTTAACCACTTGATGCAAGAGTTATTTAAATAAAAATATATAATATTTGGTAGTTAAATGATTAGTTAAGTATTTTTTTAATAATTACTGGAGTATTTTGTAGTTATTTAGTTATATTCTTATTAATTTTTAATTTATTTAAATGATGATATTCATACGTCTTAGATAGTTCATTTTTGAGTCGTTTCTAAGCCGCATTATATATACTAGTAGATGCACGTGCTTTGCACGTATAATAATATGTAATAAAAATATTATTTAATTATAGTCAAATATTTTTGCTAATTCATGTGGTTAAGGTGTGAGGTATTCTTCTTGTTTGGTTAGATTTGATTCCTCATGTTGAATACATATAACAATTTTAAACTTTTTTCAACATTTGCTTACATAATTTTTTTTTTAATAAAATGGACCGTGATATAATGACGGCTTCGACGGCTCACTTTTGAGCCGTTTGAAGCCTCATTAAATAGTGAAAGATATCTTCTTATTTATTTTTTAATTCATTTAAATGATGATATCCATACGTCTTAGATGACTCAATTTGAGCCGTTTCTAAGCCGCATTATATATATACTAGTAATGGGCACGTGCATTGCAAGTGCGAAAAAAATGTTAAAAAATAAATTCAAATAAATTTATTATGAAAATGCCTCTCATCTTAACCACTTAAGTTATAATTATAAATAAATCACATTAAATAGTTAAAATGGAGTATTTAGGTAGTTGTTTAGTTTAGTTAATTATTTATTATGTTTTAATTACTTAAATTGAAGATGATATATGTACAGCTTGGACGTCTGTAACCCCCTGAATTTTTTCTCTAATTTAAATTGGATTTTTTGCAGCTCAAATATCAATTTTTAGCCTTAAAATAATTTATTAAAATTTCCTGGAATTTTTTCAAAAAAAAAAGAGAAAAAAAAGAGAGAAACTTACAGCCTGGAACAGTAATCTCGACGAGTACTATTCCTTGTCGTCTTCCTCAACGGCAGCTGGAAACCCTAGCCTAAACCCCCTCCCTATCGACCTTATATAAACCCTCCAGCTAGCCGCAAACCCTAGGTCACTCCCTCTCTCGAACCCTAGCTGCAATCCTAGATTTGATCTAGCCGTCGTTCCGGTCGACGTGACGGCGAGCCACCACCACCGTATTCGCCACTCCACGGCAAACGTGGATCTGACTTTTCCCGACCCCTGCGACGCCTCCTCCGTCGTGCAGCAGCCCGGCCGACTAATTCCAAGTCAGACACGTACGTGTCACTCCTTTCCCCTTTCATTTTCGTGTCTCATTTTCATGTTCATCGTCGTCTTGAGTCGTAGAGCTTTGTGGTAACCTTGGACACGAAAAAATCGTGTCGAAAAATCTATAACCTCTCTTGGACATAAGACACTGTGTCGGGTGACCGTTGGATTTGAATTTGGGTTATGACTTAGGGTTATGATCCCTTAGCCCTAAGCTTTGGAACTAATTCTGTGTAGATATATATAGTTTAGTACTGTATATATACAATACTTGAATATATATGGGATACTGTATTGCACTATGTAAGTATATACATATGCAATATATATATATATATATATATATATATATATATATATATATATATATATATATATATATATATATATATATATATATATATATATATAATGCACTGCGTATACATATGTAAATATATTATTATTAATAAATATTATTATTATGTGAATAATCTATAGTATTATTACTATATTATTATATTATTTTCATTTATAGAATGTGGTATTTGCTTGCGTATTCACCTTCGTATTTTTACATATTTTGTTCAATACGGTCACTTTGGGTCCAAACCTAGCATGGATTTTGGACTCAAGTTCAGTTGTTGCAATTGGACAAGAAAAGCTATAAGCTTCACATAGTCTTGTGATTTTCTCTTTCTTTGGCTTGATCGAAGGTTCCTATTATTTCCGAACTTTCCCGTAATTCAGAGATTGATTGGTTGAACCGGTAGTCGAGCTGAGTGAGCCAAAATACATTCAAGATCATCTGTACAAGTCATGTTGGACTTGATTCATAACATTGGGTTCCGTATTTGGACTTAGGTTCAATTTCGTATATGTGGATAAATACATTGAACAATTAATTAATTATTTCAGAAATGGTATCTTTGCTGTATTTCAACTTTTGAATAGTCTTTAAGTACTGCAAAAATTCCAAAAAAATCAGAATTAAAATACTATGTTAATTTAGCTAATTTAATATATTTTTTCCAGATTTTAGTTTATATATTTATCACCATGTAAAAATATATATATTCAGAGCCTACTTTTAAGATACTTATGTATTCTGATTTTTTATAATAGCCACAACATATTAAAAATTCCAAAAAAATTATAATAAATTATTAAAATTAATAAGGATAATTTTGGGATTTTATTTCATATTTCATGGAGCATTATAACTAACTAAATAATTATTGAAACATAATGGACAACCTGAATTTATATTAATCAATTGTGACTTATGTGGTAATTCCTAATTTTGGGTAATCAAATATCGTAGTTTTGCCCACCAACTTAGTATTAAGATTTTAAGGAATCTAAAGTGTTGTTATAGGTTTAGTGTCACCCAAATTGGTCTTCTAAGCTAAGTCATAACTTAGCTAGAGTCCCAGTTAGAAGTTGTGTCGCACCACTAGTGTTAGAGTTAGTAGCTTAGAGTCTTTGAACATAGAATAGGAACTGAGATTATTATATCCTTTTGACAATGACAAGACACCAGGTTTCTTTCTCTACATTCTCATTGCACTGCCTTGCTTGAGGCAAGTACAAACTACAAACTTTATTTATCGTACATGATAATGAACTGCGTATATATGAATATTGTTAATTTAGCTATTTGCAACTGAAATCATATCTCACATGTTTCCATGTACTTTCCATATGCTTTTATACTGCTCTTAGTATCTTTCCACATGATTATACCCTGGGGATGGAAAAACTGGTAGTTGAGTACGTGATCAGACTGTAACTTAGTACATGTATCGAGCTTGGTTGCAACTCATGCAACTTTGCCGTAGGTCTTATCCAGTATACTTGTATGGATAGTACATTTATACCTGTATACTTGTACGTATATACATTTTATTTATGTAGACTTGTACATCGGTATATTTTATACCCATTGACTGATCACGTACTAACTAGAGTTTCAAATATTATATATGTAAACCACCATGACAAATGTATTTTTCACATGATAGAATATAACATGTTTCTTATTTTAGCACATCTTTTTTCATTCCATGCTTAGTATGTATAGTTTGTAGAACCAGTACTTGCTCCCTTCCTGACAGGAAGCGTTGCATGCATCCTTTATGAGAAAGAAATCCTATGTGACACATATTATGGATCCGCTGCAGAGGACCTAGTCGTTGCCCCCGAAGAAGTCCACGCATGGAACCTTGTTTAGTTGCTTCGGTCTTAGTGCACTCCTTTGGTATTAGTGTGTTGAAAACAGCTTAGACTCCACCTTTGCCACTGGACTCTGTCTCCAGCTTTATACTTTGGAAATGTAATAATTAAATCTGAACTTTTCTTTCCCTCATAGATGTTGTGTTGTGATAAACATTTAAAATGTGATATTAGAACTGTTAGTATCTTAAATCCTTTCAACCGTCTTTAATTAGTACAGCTTATTACGCTATGACACAAGCGTAGGCTGGGCATGGCCCGGCCCGGTCCAATAATTTGGGTAACGGGTCGTGACATATTTTTAGTGGTGGCTCATACAGGTCTTGACTTAAATTGTTTGGTTACGTTATTGTACCAAACATGCCTGCAATTAGGATCTTAGGACAACTTGATAATACTAGGGACAACATTTAGAACACCTAGAGGATTACTAGGATTGCAACATTAAGGAAAACTCATCACAGCATAGGACCGTTAACTATAATTAGCCTCTTACTTGAAACTTATTTTTTTGCTTAAGTCCTTATAAGTTCCCTTGTCTTCCAAAAGATGGTTCACACACGCTCTTCCCAGTCTTCCGCCTGTGATAACGGGTGTAAAACCCGCATTCTTGATTGTTGGATTAATGAAATTATTGTACTTTTGGTTTGAACATCAGATTTTGGTTGCACTATCATAGTCTTAGAGTTATTATTATTATTATTATTATATTAGTTGGATCAGGAAAATATTATTTCTAAAATTAATTATTTGGATTTTGATTGTGGCCCAGTCCCGATTCGGTGCCCGGGTTCCGACACCGAGCCCGACCCGACTTCCGTGTCCCGAACCAATATTTAAATCTTTTTAATTAATTATTAGCCTTGGTTATATATAAATTCTATTTAGTTAAAAGAAAAAAAATATTTTTTTCTTTAAAATCCTAAAACCTATTTTTTCCTCCAGCCGCTGGACCTGGCTCCCCACGACCTATTATTTTTCCTACTTCTCCTCAGCATTCTCCACATCCTCATCACCACTACTCCCACCAGCACTCTTCCCACTCTTCCCTTAAATAAACCCATCCCAGCCCACTCATCTTCTTCCCTCACTCTCATTCCTCACCCTCTCACTCTCTTCTTCCCCAAAGCTCCCCGTGCCCTAGCCCCGATCCCGTCCAGCCGAGCCCCATCGTGTCCCGGCCATCGCCGGCCGACCCGACCTCCTCGGCGCCGCCTCCCGCCCCGTCCAGCCAGAGCCTTCCGGCCGCGCCCGTCCTGGCATGACCCTCCGTCGTACGTCCGGCCAACATCTTCCGCCCAAACCCCTCCCGAGCGCCCGCCAATCGCCGGCCCTGCCTCCCGCCGGCGTCCAACCAGCGCCTCTGCCACCTTCACCCAAGCGCGCGCTGTTCCCGAGCCCGCCGGCCAACTCCCGGCCGAGCCCCGACCAGCGAGCCTCCGCCGGCCGCGTCCCGGCCAGCGAGCCCCCGCCGGCCGCGTCCCGACTAGCGAGCCCCCGCCGGCCGCGTCCCGACTAGCGAGCCCCCCGCCAGCCGCGTCCCGACCAACGAGCCCCCACCGGCCGCCTTCTGTCGCGCCGGCCAGACTCCCGTGCATGCCTCCCGAGGCCGCCCTACCTCGTCCAATGCCCTCCGCCCGCTCCAGCACAGCCCGACGTTCCTCGTCCCGCTCCTCGACCGCCATCCCCGGCGACCCCGAGGCCAACCCGCGCCCAACGTCTCCCGGCGCCCGTTCCCGTCGGCCATGCCTTCCGGCCAGCACTGTTCCAGCCCTGCCCCTGTGGCCGTGCTATCCCGATCTGACTTTCCGGGACTCGCTGACCCGTGGCCGCTCTTCCAGCGCTGACCCGGGTTTTTCGACCCGCTGTTTCGCGGTGCTCTCTGGTGTTTCTGTTCCCGCGTCGCTGCCGTATGGATTACTCTTTCTTAATTACATCTGAGAGCTCTAGCCGAGCAATTAAGGTGTAACTTCGTGTCCCCGTGTCCCTTCCGTAGATAGTCTGTGATGACGCGGTCCCGATCCCGTTCCGGATTCGGTATTTTGATTATTTTGTTGCTTTGGGTGATACGTTGAGTATCGGTTACGTCGCGACATATTTTGATATGTTTGGATATATTGTGCTGTGTTCACTTTTGGGTTAGATATTCATTTTGGGTTGGTGATCCCTGGTTTGGGATATTAAATTGTGTTGTGGTTAGCATCCTCCCAGGATTGGGTTGTCCCAATTACAGAGGAGATGCTGCCCAAATTTTCAGGAAATATTTAAAAAGGGATTTTCTTATAAAAATTAGCAATTTGAATAAAACCTATTGTCACGACCCGGTCCCAAATTGTTGGGTCGAATCGGATCATGTCCAGCCTGCACTGTTGTGAGACGGCAGTAGTAAGCTGTATCCAAATGCCGGTAATCACAACAACAAAATCTATTTTGTCAAAAATTTGTAACAAAAGGTTCATTTAATACAACTGATAAAATAAAAATTGTCTTTTATTCAACACATCAAACTAGTAAGGAAAATAACATCATCTAGGCAGTTGGCTCGTCAGCCACAGAATCATCGTCCTCCAAATGGGACTCTGGCAGAACAGCTGGATAAAGCACCGGGTCGTATTAGCTATTTATCAATAGCTCAGCTTCATCAAATGAACCTATTGGGGGTGGGGGATCCAGTCAGGAAAGGAGTAAAGTACAATTATGAAAATTTAACAATTTAACTAATAATTAAAAATTTGCAGTTTAAACAGTTGAAATACTTGAACAATATTTTTCAGCAATTTTTCCACAATTGAAAACAATGTGATTTTGAGTATGTAATGCTTATGACCGGCTTGGGTTGTACAATAGTATCCTAGTGATATGATACGGCTTGTCCCCGTGTGTAAGAGGGGTAAGCTCGCACAATCAATATACAATATGAGGGTATTGGTCATAATACACTATACTACTCTACCAATCCCACAATTAATAATAATCAGTACTCTATGTGAGAGTTCGTGTAGCAATGTGGTTTAATCTTGCAATATTACAATTATTAACTAAACTGAAAAATAAACACAACCGTACTTGCCTTTGTTTATGACTGGGTTGAAAAGTCGGTTCCGGGATAGAAGATCAGACTCGTCCTCGAAATCCTACATTGAGAATCCTGACTTAGCATCAGAGAGGAAACCATATCTAGGTGTGCTAGTTACAATCTCTAGAATTGGTCCTAATCCAGTTTTATGTTATTTACAAATTCTATCAGAACACGTTTATCGATGTGATTTACTAGTTATTAATTTACGAAGAAAAATCAATTTAACATTTATTGAAAATCATATTTTCCGATTATTTGGCAAAACTTAGTATTTTGTAATATTATATATAAAACTAATATTTTTCTTTAAATGAGAAGAACGTGAATTTGTTTAAATAACAAACTTGTAATTTTTCTAGTTATTTAATGTGAGAAAATGATATTAATTTTCTATATCCAAAATAATGTCTTTTTGATATTTTACGCGTTTATCGACAAACCAACAAAACCAGAATTTAAAAGCTACTCTACACTATTATAGAGCTACAGAAAAAGATAAAGAGCTGGGCTTATGCCCTTACAATTATTTACATAAATTAATGGAATAAAATAAATATATACTGGTGAACCCTGAACGCCGGGAAGCGATCCATTCAGCAGGCCGAGGCCCTGCACCAAAATATGATTTGGCCAGTAACTAGTTATAAATAATAAATTTTTATTAAATATAATATGAAAATTGGGTCTCATACTTGGTCCAAAGTATTACGTCGCGTACTAGCTAATGCCTCAAAGTCCGGAACAATGCCGGTTTCGTTTGCATTTCGTTAAGAGCCTATTGACCGATACGGTCGTCGCTCGAAAAAGCAATCGGAATTCAAATCAACAAAAACCATTTTAGAATTTAGGAATTTTATAGAAAAATCCTTTTAAAATATTTTTCTGAAAATTTGGGCAGCATTCCCTCTGTATTTGGGATAACCCAATACTGAGAAAATGTCAAACAAAACACCGATAACTGTCCCAAACCAGGGACTTCCAATTATCCAATCCACAAATAATGTTAAACCCGAAAATAATATCGAACCCGAAAAATAACATCTACAGCACGAAACGTCAAACCAGAACTACAACCGAATGGACTTCGAAAAATTTCGAAATCGCAATCTTTTAAACCGAATCCCGTAATGGGATCGGGGACCGTATCATCATCGACGCACGGGAGGGACGAATTACTCTGATTAACAGAAATTATTCAATATCCGTTGGTCAGGAAGCCGCGGGATAATCTCGGGAACGGAAACGGAATGAGCTGGACAGTGGAATCGGGCCACAGAACCACGGACAGCGGATCGGGGCTCTGGAACGAACGACGAGCTGTGCACGGGGCGCGCGGGGACAACGGGCTGGGCGCGGCCGGGAATTGGCGCGTGGGGGTCGTCGGATCGGCCACGGGGTCGCCGGACAGCGGAGACGGCGGCGGCGGGATCCGCTCGGGGTCGGACCGGGCTGGCCTGGGGGTGGCGCTCGGGACCGCGGGGAGGATCGGGCGGCCGAAAAATCGCCGGAAGGGCGCGGATCATGCGGGGGTTCGCCGAATTTGGGGTTAGAATGTGGGCTAGGGCTTTGGGGAAATGGTGAAGAAAAGTGATGGAGAGAGAAAGAATTTATAGGGAAAATTTTGGGGATTTCGGAAGTGAAGTGTCATCGGAGTTACGGGAAGGGGAAGAGTCGGTCGAGCGGCCGTTCGGGAAGGGAAAGGGCTCGGCCATGTGCGTTTGGGAAAGAAGGAAAAGGAAAGGAGTTTTCCTTCTTGCTGGCAACAAAAGAGAGAAAGAGTAATGAATGAGATTTGTATTATATATTAATGAGAGTATTAAGAGTTATAATAAGATTAATAAAAGAATTGCTTTATTTCTATTCTTTTAAAAATAAGAATAGAATTAAACTCTATAATTATAATCTAATGGATTTCAAAATTAATTTCAGAAAAATTGAACTTGGGTTCGAGATGGGTTCGGGACAGATCTGGACCTAACTCAAAATTCCAGGAATAATAATTTTCTAAAAATATGATTTTTCATAAAAAATGATAATGATTAATTTAGCAAACAATTTTATATAATTAAATAAAAATAAAATTTTACGAGTTTTGACCAAACACTAAATTTTTTAGAAATATTAATTATAAATAACACTGAATTAATTAATTAAAAATTACGGATTTCACACCTATTTTTCAAAGAAAACCGGTCTTTGCAAAATGATTTATAGATGGGATTTTGTTGTTTTTATGGATTTTGTATCACCAGTTAGGCGACGACCATATCGGTCGAATGAGCCTCGACGAAACGCAAACGCTACAGGGTTTCCTGTACGTTGAGGCGTTAGCCAGCAACATGAGATTGCACGACCAAGTTTGAGACTCTTTAATTTTAATTTAATTATAATTTATTTTAGAACTGGTACTGCTTTTAGTATTTATGGTGCAGGGCCTCGGCCTACTGTTTGGACCGTTCGCGGCACTCAGAGCTCGCCTTAGGATTAATTAATTTATGTAAATAATTTGTAAAGGGCATAAGCCCAGTTTTTTCTTTATTTTTCTGCGACCCTGTATTGTGTAGCGTAGCTTTTTCTTATTTTCTGGAATGTTGTTTTTGCCGTTAAACGCGTAGAATATAAAAATGGATATATATATATATTATAAAGAAAATTAATAAGTTTTCTCATAATTAATGATCTAGTAATTCACATATTTTCTCATTTAAAAGAAAAAGCCTAGTTTTATATATATATTTAAAATACAAAGTTTTGCCAAATTAACCGGTAATTGCTATTTTTTTCCAATTTATCAGTAACCGCGACTTATTTAATTAAAATGATAACGAACGTAGATTGCGACGCTAGATTTCCGGTAGATTATTAAATAACTTAAAACTTGACTAGGGTCTACTTCTAGAGATTGTAACTAGCACACCTAGAATGGTTTCATTATGGTTCTAAGTCAAGGTTCTCAACTGTAGGATCTCAGAGACGAACTTGACTTCCTCATCGGTACCAACATTTCCGATCCAGTCAATTAACAGAGGCAAGTTACGGTTATGTTTTCTTGTATTTTATTTAGTAATTGTCAAGCTGCATGTTTAAAACCACATTGCTACACGGAACCCTCTCCTAGGGTTCAGATATTGATTGATATTGATTGTAGGGATTGGGGGAATAAGGTAACGTTTATGGCCAATACCCCCCATATTGCATGATTGTGCGAGGTTATCCTTCTTACACACGGGGATAAGCCGTATGCGTCGCTAGGACGCTATTGTATAACCCAAGCCGGTCATAGACGATTACACATTCAAATCACATTGTTTTCAATTGTTAAATTGCTGGAAATATTGTTTCAACTGTTTAGCCTGCACTTTTCCATTATTACTTGAAATATGAGATACATATTCGTACTTGCTCCCTCCTGACTGGAGACCACATTTTTAGGTGACATTGAGGATGCTGAGCTATTGTACAATAGCTACTATGACCCGATTTTGTTTCCCTGTGGTGTTGCCGGAGTCCCCCTTGGAGGACGCAGGACCTGAGGCCGACGAGTCGACCGCTTAGCTAGTCGTTTCCAGTTTTTCTAGTTTTATTGTTTTGGAGTTTTGTTCATTTTGAATTCAACACTTTATTTCAGTTCTTTCATTTCCAGTTGTACTTTTCAATTGTTGAATAAAGTTTTAAAATTTTCGTACATTCAAGTTGTGACAAATGTATAGATGTTGTTGTGAATACCTGCATATAGAACAGCTTACTGCCACCGTCTCACAACGGTGCAGGCTGGGCATGATCCGGTTCGACCCAATAGTTTGGGATCGGGTCATGACAACGGGGCACCTTCTGTACAGCCCATAGACCCGATGGCTGTGACCGTAGCACTTCCACCTCCACCTACACACCCTACCATACATACCTACACCACTATCCCTCAGACCCAGATACCTCCTACCCAGTACGCCCAACTGTAACTCCCTGAATCATATTTGGTGGATTTTGAGATTTTTCTAATTTTCTCTATTTGAAAAGTATTTTGATACTATTTTTGAAGTTTTAATAATTTGATTTATTTTAGGAATTTTTAATGGAGTGCATAAAAAAATTGTTTTGCTTTAATAAAACAAATTTGTAGCTAAATTCTATTCCTACATGAATATATATATATATATATATATATATATATATATATATATATATATATATATATATATATATATATATATATATATATATTTGCAAAAATAAAAGTTGATCTTTATTTCACAAACTTTGTAAGAAGATTACAAGAATTCTGGAAAAGTACAACTATAGGAATCCGATCTGAATGACGATCGCTTTATCCCTTGGACGATGTGAACTTTGAAGACGATAGCCTCTGAAGAATGCAGCAACACTTTGGCAAGAACTCCTGATCTCCGGTGATGATCTCTCTGTGTGCGTTTTGGAATGATCTCTCCCTGATAATGAAGACTTGAAACTCTATTTATAGAGTTCTGGAAATAACTAACTTTTAGTTATTCTGAATTGCGCAGGATGGATTGCGCAGACATTGGACTGCGCAAGCAACGAACTGCGCTGGCAGTTACTCGATCGTGGACCACCTGTATGTGACGCGTGGCATTGTTTGATTGAAATGCGCTTGATCGTGTACAGACGGTTGCCACATGGTGAGTAATTGATGGCATGTAGGCCACGTGTAAATCGTCAATTGTCTTGATGGAGTACGCCACATGAACTGTGCTGGCTTCAGATTGCGCTAGATTGAATTGCGTTGTAGAGAGTCTGGCAGATTGCGCTGTATGTACAGCTGTCCTCGAGCGCTGTGCGGCACGATAAACGGACAGTTTTCTCGTTCTTCGGACTGTCAGCTGTCAGAAGATCTGATTTTCTGTCAGATAATGATGACGTTGCCACGTCAGCTTGCGCGCTTGGATGAGTGTGCAGTTCAGTCTGCGCAGTTGAGGTGTTGCGCAATCTGTCTCCTGCGCAATTCACTTGAAGGATGCACAATTTGATTTTCATGACTTCTTTGATGGGTGCAACTTGATTTTTAGGACCTACAATATATATATATATATATATATATATATATATATATATATATATATATATATATAGATATATATATATATGATTTCATAATATATATATATATATATATATATATATATATATATATATATATATATATATATATATATATATATATGATTTCATAATGTTGAATGTCATACAGGTTGATAGCCCTCCATAATGTTGAATGTCACACATGGTTGAATGTCACACATGGTTGATATATTTGATTTCATAATGTTGCATATATATATATAAATATAGAGGTGTACTTTAAAGGAATGACATTGTGTTCATTGGTTGAATGTCACACATGGTTGATAGCCCTCCATAATTTTTTCTTGAAAAACATCGCGAAACTCGTCGAGTATAGGTCATACCTGTTGGACTCGCTCCTTCCCCTATAGACTCTTTGGCCTCTATGCTTTTCTTTGATACCAAATTGTGCACCTCATTGGCTTTCTTGATGTTTTGCTTCTGCTTCCTTCATAGAGACCGCAATGAATTTGAAGTACTTTTTGTAAAGGTTTAAGTATACCATAAGGCTATATTATTCATGGACATGAGTCATTTTCACGTGGTGATGCTTCATATATGTTACTACATTTACAACTAGTGAAACATCCAAATATAGACAAATAAATTGTCCTTTACTAAAGCAATTAAGATCAATATAACCATCCTCACAGCTGGTGATGATTTTTTCCAAACCCCTCCTTAATCATTACAATGCGGGAAAAGAAGAAGGAAGTGACAGATGTCCGGTTCACTCCCTGAAAATTCGGTCCGGATCAACCGCAAGTCAAAACCAAACCGTATATCCCCTTGCTAATCCTGGCTGAAAAATTCACCCATCCGCTTATCCTGTTCCGACGGAATTGTTAGTACAAATTCTCAAACTCTGTATTTATATTCTGAAAATAAAATAAATAAATGATACCGAGGCTTGAACTTGGTTCAATGTCCTTAAGACAATATTCGTCCCGCACTGGTGCTTACGGTTTAATGGCGATTAGTCTTCCAGGATACAACGGTTCTTTCCTTCGGTAGTAGCACTTCACACCGTAGGAACTCGTCGAAGCAACGTTGGTTTGTCTCTCTCCCTTAGACTAACTAAAGCAATATGGATGAATGAATGAATGCTTGAATGCTCCAAACATATTTGTATTTATAGAAGTAAAGAGACACGATGGAAAGGGGACACCTTTCCAATAAATAGATTCGTACACCTTTTCCAATGAAAAGATTCGTACAACCTGTTCATAGATTCGTTGATAGAAAAAATAATGATATTATTATTATAACAAATATACATTCACATTTTCTAACAGGAATATCTTACCATCCCCGCCAGCTCATTCGTAGCTAAACATGTACTCCCCTTCCACACCAAAACTTTTCCTCCGGTAGCGATAAAAGGATATGCTCGCCTGTATTAGCTCGGTGTGGTGCCGCGTGGCACTACGTTTCGGCAGAACGTACACCTGTCAGATTCCGGGAGTGCGCTCGAGTTGAAATCTTGCTACTCTTTCACGAACGGATCCCTTCCGACTCATGGCGCATGTTAGCACTTCCTTCCTGATGTGACGACCATTTTTCGATGGACACTACGTCATGTTGGGACTGCTAACGTGCGTCGTGAATCGGAAGGATGCGGCCGCAAAAGAGTAGCAAGATCTCAACTCGAGCACACTCCCGAAATCTGACATGTGTACGTTATGTCGAAACGTAGCGCCACATGGTGCCACACCGGACTAATACGGGCTAGCGGATCATTTTTATTGCGGCCGGAGGAAAAGTTTTGGTGTGGGAGATAAATAATGTTTAGTTACGAATGAGCGGACAGGACGGTAAGATGTTCCGGCGGAGCAGGATAGCTGGACTTGGGAGGGATATATGGCGTTTTGTTTGACAAGCGGTTGACCCGGGCCGGATTTTCAGGGAGTGAACCGGACAGCGGTCATTTTCTTTTTTCCTGCACTGTAATGATTATTTATATCCCTTCCTGAGCTGGCGGCCAGCAAAAAAGGGTCCGAGAGGCCGACCTTCTCTTCCGCTACTTCTTTCCATTCCCTTTCTCTCTCCTCCAATTGAGAGAGAGAGAGAGAGAGAGAGAGAAATAGGAATTTATTTTTTCTCCCTCTCCTACTTCTTCTTCTTCTTCTTCCTCTCCTTCATAATTTGTGGTTATTTTAGGAAATTGTAATTTTTGAAGTTGAGAAGGAATTGTTGAAGGAGGAGGAGAGAGAGAGGGAGAGAGAGAGAGAGAGAGAGAGAGAGGTGGGTGGCGGTGATGGCGGCGAAGGCGGGGGAGAGGATGGTGCCGCTGGCGGTGCTGCTGAAGAGGGAGGTGACGAGCGAGAAGATGGAGAGGCCGGAGCTTCTGCACGGACAGGCCAACCAGAGCAAGAAGGGGGAGGACTTCACCCTCCTCAAGACCGAGTGCCAGCGCGTCCCCGGCGACGGCCTCACCACCTTCGCCGTCTTCGGAGTAAATCCCCAAACCCCCATCATCTTCTCGATTCGGAAATTGAAAGTTTGATATATGTTGTCTGCTCTGCAAATCTACTCAAAATAGATCTAAATTTTTGTGTTTTGTGTTTCCCTAGACGCGGATCTTCGGATTAGATCATACATTCGTGCACGATTGATTCGGAAATTGAAAGTTTAAATAGATCTAAATGTTTTTTTTAGTGTTTCCTAGATGCGGATCTTTGGATTTGATCATACATTTGTGCACGATTGATTCGGAAATTGAAAGTTTAATATATGTTATCTGCTCTGCTAATCTACCTAAATTGATTTGCATATATTGCACGGACACGAATACAACTTGACACTGGAAATCAATATAGGAAGTATCCCGTCGAAGATGCCGATGGAGTAAGAGATCGACGGCACTGGATCGGGACGTGGACGTGGGCGGCGTAAATGCTGCTAATGTTTGGGAGGCTTGTTGGAGGAGTTTTAATTTTAAGTGGACTTGTAGATGGGCGACCTTAAGGTTTGCTTAGGCCCTAGGGCTCAGGTTCGAATATGTTTCTGGTTTTGGTTACTGCAATTTGATGTCCGTTACAGAGAAGACGGGCACGGGGCTATAAGAACACAATTCAGGTTACACCGATGTAAAAGTAGGAACAACTTCCCTGAAGTCACTAAAGAAACAACATTAGCATCAGTTGTTGCCGTGCCTCTTTTCCATGGAGGATATCAATAAAGTACGAGGTTAAGTACATTGGATCTGTTTGTAGGTATTAAGGCATTAATTGAACAAATTTTGACTAGACATTCCCGAAAGAGTTGTAAGTGGATCTTTGGATGGAGGCAGTTTCGTCAAAAGGCAGTCTAATACCTGTTGAGTTAGCTTCTTGTTCTAAATAGCCTGAGTTTGTGTTACACTACAACATCCTGAAGGGGTCACTTAATAGTGCATGAGGACTGTGACCCGGGGATTGTGCCAGAAGACCAAGAAAATAAAGTAAATGAACTGGGAATAGAGTCAAGAGTTGTGGAAAGGTGATAAATTTTGAATTATCTTGGTGATGCTTCTATGCAGGATTTTGGGCATGCGGGACAAAAATCTTGGTGCCCCTCCTAAAAAATATGTATATATAAAAAAACTAAATTAAAAAAAAAGGCCACTAGGCCTTGAGCCCATGCCCTTTTACATAGGAGGTGTAAGTGAAACCAACTTTGCTAAGTTATTATGTTATGTTGTATGAGCACTAATATTTAAAATACTACAAAATGTTATATATATAATTTTTTGGTGCCCTCAAAATTTTGGGCCCTGGCCGGCCGGGCCTGCGATATGCATGACAATAATCTATTATCGGTTTCAAAAAAGTAAAAAAGATAACTTGGTTGAGAGTCTAAGACTGTCACTGAGGAACTTAGTTACACGATTTAACAAAGACCATTAGTTTTTGGTGGATCTCTCAATGGAATGAGAACTGAATTACGTGTTTGGTCGACAACATTCTGAAATTTGGTTATTTTTTCATGTAAGGTTTAATTGATCAAATTTTGTGTTGAATCCGTATGTTCTTAGTTATTGTTCTTTTTTTGCTTGAACTACTGGTTTAACCCTCAAGTTTTAAATGATCAGAGTGTGTGTCCAATTCTTTGCTTGTTTTTTTAGGCTTAAAGGTATTGTTATTTTTTCTATTTCAAATCATGTTATCTACTGTTTACATGTTTAAGTAGGTGAAGTTGTGAACAAATCTTTATATAATTAGTATTTTGCATGTATTTGGTTTCAACTTGTTATGCTTTGGATGCTCTTTAAGCATGCTAATTTCTTCAATTATTAATGTGCAGTTGTGTATTTTCTCATCGCTGCCAATCTGACTAGTTACTTACATTGTTATGCCAAAATTTTATCAGACTGCTGAACTTCAGGAAGATTTTATTATCGTCCTCCAAGTTTGTGACTTTTCATAGTTTGTTGATGACGCTTGGAGTTCCTGTAGTGAATTCTGCCTCACAATATTTTAGCAGATTGTTTGGTGTTGTCTCGTTTGTTTTGTTGGAAACACTTGAATAACATGCAAAACAAAGAAGTTTAGGTACCTCATCCTGTTTTACCCATGCTACATGTTCGAGGGAGAGGTATTTTGTTTGTCTGTGTTGTGCTGGGCGAGTGGTCTGGCACAGATATGGCGCGGAGACACCATCAATTGTGGATTGCCCCTAAATTTAATTAACCCTTTGAAGTCAATTGCTTTCCGGCTTATACTTTACACGACTTTAGGTACCTCATCCTGTTTTACCCATGCTACATGTTCGAGGGAGAGGTATTTTGTTTGTCTGTGTTGTGCTAGGCGAGTGGTCTGGCACAGATTTGATGTGGAGACACCATCTGTGGATTGCCCCTAAATTTAATTAACCCTTTGAAGTCAATTGCTTTCCGGCTAATACTTTACATGATTGTTGATGTTGACCAATGATATTAGAGTCTCTTGGCTATTATTGTTTATCTGAAAGGTCATCCTAATTACATGGTGCTATGGAGTACCAGTGAATTGATATACTAGCATGTCTTGTAAAACAAATGGCTGTTGCATTGAAGCTAGGTCCTTTTGTTTGTCAATCTATCTGATATATCAACAATTATAGATGCGTATGTTTATAGTGGATCTCATACAGATGTATTTTCTTGTCACATATATTTGGTTAATAAGTGGAATGGTATCCTTTGAGCTATCCTTAGCCTGCATCACATATGCTTATAAAAAACATGTACTTATACAGTTGTACTTTATATTATGCATCTAATTATTGCTCAAGAGTATAATGCTAGTGATGAAATGTAACATGCTTCATTTGTACACCCTTAATGCATATTTTGGTGATTGATTTTGTCTTATTTACTCTAAAATCATCTACTTTTTGCTGGGACTATTGAATACCAGTTTGAATGTTTGATATGAATTATTGTGTTTGATAGGTATAGACTGTAAAATACATGAAACTTAGCTCTTCTACGGCCTCTTACTAAAAAGATCTTAGGTGGTACCTTATTTCCAGGTCACATGTTAGAATCCTAGATATAGTAAAGGGAAATCCTTATCCATCCTCCTGTTCTTGCATCACATCATGTCTAAGAGTGGTGTTGTTGCTACTTTTTTCCCAAGATCTTTTAGATGTTACTTAGAAAGCTATTTGTTAAGGGGCTTTGATGTTAGTGTTTTAATTTTGGTTATCAGCATATCTTATGTTTTCTTTATTTAAATATCATGAAAATTGATATTGGGATTCTCTTGTTACCCCTTTTTTTGTAGTTCTAAGATGTTAACATTGAAGTTTCATTACATATAGAAGAGCTAAGTCAGATTTTTAGTTTCTGCGTGATGTAATCTTTCCAAATGCATGTTTTTTATTTTGAGATTTTGATGTCAAACCAAACATGCTACTAAATAGAATCATGGAACTTCTACATAAATAAACAATATGTCCAAATATCGTGATTTCCGATGTATCCAAATTCAGACTATCATATAACTCATCCTTGTCCACTAGAAGACATGATTCAAATATTATATTTCATTTTGACATATGAAATAACTTATTACTATCTATAATTGGTCTTGAACTTGTCTTTTTCCACCTTCTGTGCAGCTATTTGATGGCCACAATGGGCCTGCTGCTGCTATATATACTAAGGAGAATCTCTTAAACAATGTCTTAAGTGCAATTCCTTCAGATCTTAGCAGGGATGAGTGGCTAGCTGCTTTACCGAGAGCCTTGGTTGCAGGGTTTGTTAAAACAGATAAAGATTTTCAAGAGAGAGGTATTGCACAATATATATAGTATATCTTTTCATGTCTTAATCTTGCACACTTTTGATAAGAATTAGATATGTTTCTATGATGATTCTGCAAGAAAATTCCTAGGAGCCTATAAATGCAACATTAGTGTAGTCAAATTGGTAAGCTACATGATAAAGATTTGTGATGTCAAATTAATTCAATTGTTTTCTTTCTGGCCATAAAATAATGCATTTTGGCTGCATAATTATATATATAAGCAGATACTTAAGCCACAAATATCTCTCAAGGGTAAAATCAGTTGAAAGATATCATAAGTGCAATAAATCTGCAGATATATTTCCATGTGTGAATTTTCAAAGCCACACATATGTTCTAACCTTTTTGCATGTGGTCTTTATTAAAAAAATATTTACCTTAGTCAAGGTTGGTGGTGATCTAGAAGTCTTCACAGATCTTGCATCAACTATAAATTATTTAAGCTGGAAAGAAACATGAGCCTGATTACATTCTTGTACCTAGGCGAAGGCTGTAATATCTAGCAAGATTGGTAACACTAGGATAAGATTCTGAAAGCAGGAACTTTAACAAGATCCTATATGGTTAGATGTTATCCATGGCTTTGTGATGCAATGATAAGGCACTCTGGGTTTGGATCTGGCATATCTTGGCTGGATCTGAGATAAAAAGCATTTGACAATGACAAGATATTCCTCTTGTCTACCATTACTAAAAACAGTGAGATCCTGGTTTTAAGCTACGGGACAGGATCTCTCATTCAGCACCAAGGTCTCAATTATTAAAATACTTTTGTCCTGTTAGGCATGAAAATAACATGGTTTCTCTCATGGGTGTAGTGCTGGAGATGTTTATCCAGGCTTAATCCCTATCGTGATCAATGTTGATCTTTTCAATCCCAAGTTTATGGAACTACAAATGGTAGACCCCAGGACCAAACCAGATTCTATCCTCCATAAAAAATAAAATAAAATCCAGATCTCATATCTGCTGCCCTGAGGTCCAGAGATCCCAGAAGGTCTTCAAACCAAGCATTCGTTTAGTAGAAGGGAAATCTCTTCTACCTTTAGTTTGTTTGAAGGTTTACGTTAATTTCGATCTGTGTAGTCATTATAGTAATCATTGTAATCCAACAACCCACATACACTTCCATCAAAATGGATATACTGTGAAGCATGTCTAACACTATGTTTGGGAACTTTGTGGGAGAGGGGAAGGAAAATTTGAGAGGAAGGAAAATGGAGGGGAAGTAAAATTTGTTTGGATGACAAAAAAGCAAGGGAAAAAAAAAGTAAAAAAAACTTTTTTTTTGTTTGTCTGTTTGCGGAACATAGATAAAACTACTACTTAACCTTTGACTTTCTTAACATAGAAAAAGACGACAAATTAATTGAGGGGTAATTGGGTAAATTTACCAAGATTCCCTCTTGTGTGTTCATTTTCCTTCCATTTATTGGAGGAAATTTTTTAGGTGGGGCCTACATAAATTTTCCTCCCAAATTCCTCTCCTCCACTTTCCTTCCCCCCCTTTTCAAACATCATAACTTTTGATTTTCCACCTACTTTCCCCTCAAATTTTTCCTCCCCCCCCCCCCCCCCCCCCCCCCCAATTTCCCTCCCTTCCCAATCATAGCATAAGAGTTGAGAAAGTTCCGCAGAAGGGTAGACCAGATCCTTTAAGACTTCTTGCCAACCTTATGTAAGCCATCTGGATTGATACAAAAGTATCAAGGCAATTATTAGTGAGAGATGACCTTGTTACTAAACCTAGAATTCCAGTTGGCAGGTTCGTAGGCCTACCCTCTTTTGTCTTGCAGTTTAAGTGTACGGCTAAGATGATAGTCTTTGCTATTGAATCAGATTTTTTATTGATCCACCATGTTAGTTTGGTTTCACCTGATATTATAACTTCATTGTTTTTTTCAGCACAAACTTCGGGAACAACTGTTACATTTGTTATAGTAGATGGATGGGTGATAACTGTAGCTTCTGTTGGTGACTCAAGATGCATATTGGAATCTGCTGAAGGCTCTCTTTATTGTTTATCAGCAGATCACAGGCTCGATGTTAATGAGGAAGAGTAAGTTGGATCTGTTTCAATTATTATTTCTAAAGTTCTGATTTATCTTAGTTTTCAGTAAATTCATAGTCAGTAAATTCATAAAGTTCTGATTTATTTCTAAAGTTGGATCTGCTGAAGGCTCTTCTCTTGCAGGGTTGAGCGTGTAACCGCGAGTGGAGGCGAAGTTGGGAAACTAAATGTTGCTGGTGGAGCAGAGGTTTGTTTCTCCTAGGCTTTCTCTGTTGAGAGTTGTTTTTGCATTCGCAACATGTCTTCCCATTCACCTTTGGTAATTGAGTGAGTAAAACATGTCTAAAACGCTCAAGCTATGAACCAAATTTGTGGAGGCACATATTCTGTTGCAAGGACATGGATTTTCCTACTCTCTAATGACTTTACGAGTCCAAGCATGATTTATCCTAGCAGGTCTATCATGCTGAATGTTTGGCCAAGCAACTTGGATGCAAATGAAGCCTTCCAAGAAATTTAAAATTCTAATAGGTGAATAAGAAACCTAACTTTTGGCCATCGATTATGCAGTTTGAGATCTTGCAACCAGTTAGCACTCCTCCAAGGTTCTTTTGGACTCTTAAAGTTACTATTGAAATATAGGGATGACATCCTTGTAAATGGAAATTGTGAACCAATTTTGTCTAAAACGCCAAGGTTCTTTTGGACTCTTATATATATTCTTTTGCTTAGGATTTATCTCTTCTTTTATGGTTTTATACAAACAAAAGTATTCACGCTTGAATGTAAAGAAACACACAGTTCTTTCTTCAGCTGCACAAGGGTCTGATAACAGTGGAACAAGATATTGTTACTAGAAGGCTACCTACCTCTGCCTTTCTCTTTAGGGGAACCCACCTGTGTGGCTTGTTCATGGTTGTCTAGAATGGGTGAAGAGGAGGTTGGAATCTAAAAAGCAGTTATATTCTTAGATTCTAAATCTTCTAGGCCTTCTGGACTTGATGGGTGAACTGGGGCAATTTTCTCAAGGTATTAGAAGGGGATTGTTGAAGTTTGTATACTACTTTTTTCTTCAGAAGTGTACTGTTCAAATAATTTAATCATACATTTGTGCCGTGATCCCTATAAGTATTACTCCTCATCTCTTAATGACTTGCAGCCCATATCCTTTTGCAATAATGTAAGTAAGGTAATTGCTAGGTTTTCTAATAGGCTTTGGGTGGTATTAGGAATAGGTAGATCCTACCTGTTTCTGCTTTTCTTAAGTGGAGAATTACGTTCAGACAGTTGCATAATGGGCTACTAAAATTTTTGAGACATTTCTTGAAGTTGTTCATATAAAAGCTTATGACAACTTTACATTTTTGACCAAGTTAATGGGTCGTCAGGAGGATCGAGGAGTGCATTACCGTTTACCACAGCAAGATTCTTTTCAGTCATGTCATAAGATCTGCTAACTATTTTAAAAGTGGTAGAGCACTAGAAAAGGTTTCCCCATTGTCTCCATACTTCACTTTTTGCCTGGAAGGTCTTTATTCATATAGGGTTGGAGGTGGCAAGGGATTGGATAAAGCCACTAGAAGATTACAAATTTTCATTTATGTCACACATCAAATGTAGATCTCTCATCTGCCTGTAAGGGAGATGGCCCTAACTGTTGATTTTTTGTTTGTTTTTCCCACTACTGCATCAGTTAGTTAAAAGAAGCACAATAGAAAAGTGGTGGTTTTGATATTTCTTCCTCTGTATTATGAGTTTAACAATTTGGTCTATAAATAGAGTACAATACAGAGGATACGGATAGAGATAAAACTAGCTAGTTGATGAGATGATGGTGGAGTTTGTTGCAAGTTTGTTGCAGGGTTGTTTTGCTCTTCCGTTATATGTATCTGCTCTTCCGCTATTACCCCCCCTCAAACCGAACGGAGAGAATTGTAGTGAGAGTTTGGAAAGCAGCAACTGAAATCGGGATGTCGATAAGCCTTTTGTGAAAATATCAGCAGTTTGGTTGGCATAGCATAGATAGCGAAGCACCAGTCTCTTGAGAGTGATAAGTTCCCGGATGAAATGGTAGTCGATTTCAATGTGCTTAGTACACGCATGAAATATTGGATTAGTGGCGATAGCTAGAGCACTGATATTGTCACAATAGAGAATGGGAGGAGAAGATAGATGCACATTGATATCTTGAAGAAGATAAGTAATCCAACAAATCTTTGCTGCTGTATGTGCAAGGCTTCGATATTCAGCCTCTGTAGAACTCCTTGCAACAGTTGGCTGCTTCTTGGCACTCCAAGAGATTGGATTCAATCCGAAGTACACACAGTAGCCGGTGGTCGATCTACGATCCTCAATCGAACCTGCCCAATCAGCATCGCTGTAGGCAGTTAGAGTTGGAGATCCTTTCTTATAGAAGAGACTTAGAGAAATTGTTCCTTTGAGATACCGAAGAATGTGCTTAACAGCGAGTAGATGAGTACTACGGGAGGATTGCAGGTATTGACATGCTTGGTTGACAGCAAAGGATATCTCTGGTCTTGTTCATGTAAGATATTGAAGGGCACCGACCAGTCAGCGATATTCATTGGGGTCTTGAAGAGGATCTCCAGAGTATTTGTCGAGTTTGTGAGTAGAGGAGATTGGGGAGCTTGCGGACTTTGCACCATCCATTTTGGAGCGAAGGAGAAGGTCAGTAATATACTTTGATTGAGATATATAGAGTCCTGAAGGAATACCGAGCAACACCAAGATCTTTGATGGGAAAGATTTTTGCAAGAGTACTGATTATATTGTTGCATTGTTGTGTGGAGCTTCCAGTAAGAAGGATGTCGTCGACGTAGATGAGGACAATAGTTATGGATGGTGGGCATAGGAGTGTGAAGAGGGAGTTGTCCGATGTAGATTTCTGAAAGCCAAGTTTGAAGAGTGTCGATTTGAGCCGATCATACTAGGCCCTTGGAGCTTGTTTTTGGCCATATAGGGATCTGGAAAGCTTGGAAACATGGTGTGGTTTGGACAAATCAGAGAATCCTGGTGACTGAGTCATGTAGACAGGCTCAGTCAAGTAACCATGTAAGAATGCATTCTGAACATCATTTTGCTTCATGGGCCATTGAAATTGTGTTGTGATGGCAAGAACTAATCTGATGGTTGTCAATTTTGCGACTGGACTAAAGGTTTCATCAAAATCAACACCTGGTTGCTGGTTGAAACCTTTGGCAACGAGACGAGCTTTGAATCGTTCTATGGAGCCATCAGAGCATTGTTTTATGCGGAAAATCCATTTACAACCAACAACTGATTGATGAGAGGGTGGAGGGACTAGTGTCCATGTTTGGGCTGCCATTAAGGCAAATATTTCTTCTGCCATTGCTGCACGCCATTGAGGATGTTTTTGAGCTTGAGTTACACATGTAGGGACATGTGGTAAAGCATTGGCAATAAAAGCATAGGGGAGGGGGTGAAGAGAAGAGTGTAAACATTTACGTTTGTATATTCCATCTTTTGCTCGAGTAATCATAGAGTGGGTATTGGTAGGTTGTGATGGTGGAATGGGTTGTGGTGGAGAGTTTGTAGGGTATGGAGTTGGAGTAGGAATTGGAGATATAATGGGTGTGAGAGAAGAGGTTTGAGAAGAGGTGGGACTGGTTGGAGAATTGTGATCAGGTGGTGAGATATGGTACGGTTGAGTGTGGGAGACGTTTGGAGATA
Source organism: Iris pallida (assembly GCA_029216955.1). Lineage (NCBI taxonomy): Eukaryota > Viridiplantae > Streptophyta > Magnoliopsida > Asparagales > Iridaceae > Iris > Iris pallida. The sequence continues at coordinate 2,154,793 of JANAVB010034620.1, read as the reverse complement.
CAGTGAGAGTTGTGGATCAGGAAGTGGAGATTGCTGGAGTTTGTGGAGGATTACAAGGAAGAGGAGTTGCTTGAATGGTGGGAACAATAATGGAAGGACTTTGCTCTGGAATTGGAGGATTGGAGTTTGGGGCGGTGGATAAGAAAGGAAACTGCATTTCATCGAAAACATGTCTCGACATGTACTCTTCCAGTAGATAAATCGAGGCAGCGAAGACCTTTGTAATTGCTGCCGTAGCCAAGAAAAACGCAAGGAGTACTACGGTATGCAAGTTTGTGTTTGGCATAGGCTTTAAGATGAGGAAAACATAGGCATCCGAACATGCGAAGATGTTTGTAATTTGGAGGTTTGTCATAGAGACGAGCATAAGGTGTTTGATTGTTTGCGGAGGTAGTAGGCATTCGATTTATGAGGTAGCAAGCAGTGAGAAGAGTTTCAACCCAGTATTTGGGAGGAGCGCCAGAGTGAGCCATGAGGGTGCGAATGGTTTCTAATAAGTGACGATGTTTTCGTTCTGCAACTCCGTTTTGTTCCGGAGTGTGAGGGCAGCTATATTGATGAATCACCCCTCGAGATGAAAGAAAAGTTGCAAAGCGAATGTTGGTGAATTCACCACCACCATCCGATCTAAAACTGCAAAGTTTAAGATTGAGAGAACGTTCAATTTTATTAATAAAATCAGAAAAAATAGTAGGAAAGTCTGATTTTTGATACAATGGAAAAACCCAACTGAAATGGGACAAGTCATCTACGAGCACTGCATAGTATCAGTAGCACGAGTTTGAAGCGATTGTAGAGGGACCCCAGAGATCACAGTGGAGCAGCTGAAGTGGATGAGTTGTAGTGGATTGTGAGGGAGGAAATGGTTGTTTGATGCTTTTGCCGAGACGACATGCGGTGCACTGAACTGTGGATGGAGCAAAGCTCTTATTGAAAGGAAAGAAAGAACTGGCTGATTGAATGCGACGAAGAACAGCTTGAGACGGATGGCCGAGACGTTGATGGAGTAGGGAACTTGTTGCAGTGGAGACGAGTGCAGTGGAGTGGTTGAAAGGGGAGGTTGAGGTGCGTGGGAAGGTGTAGAGGCCATGTCTAGTTGGTGCTTGCAACAGAGTTCTCCCCGATGCTTGGTCCTTGACAAAAACAGTGTGGTCATTGAAAGTCAGAGAACAATTATTGTCATGACCAAATTTTTGGACAGATAAAAGATTATGTTTCAGTGAGGGAACATGTAGAATATTGTTAAGAAATTTTTTTGAGTTGGTTGTGTGGAGAATGGAGTTACCAATGTTGGAGATTGAAAGCTTTTTGCCATTGCCAATTTGCACAATATCTTTACCTGAATAACCAGAATGTAGAGACAGATTGGTGAGGTCATTCGTCATGTGGTGGGTTGCCCCAGTGTCGGCGATCCAATCGTCGAAAGTTTCATTGAACTGAGCGATCATGGCAGCGAGCTTTTGAGGAGGATGGCGACCGACGTAGGCATAGTTCATCCTTTGAAAGCAATCAATGGCAAAGTGACAGGTTTGTCACAAATCTGGCATAGTGGCTTGGAGGAAAATGGGGTTGGTACTGATGAAGGATTGTTGCGTGGACGAGATGCACTGTTGTTGTCGAAGGAGGTGGTGCGAGGTTGATAGTTTGGGTTGTAGTTTCACAGCTTTCCCTTGTAGTTGGGATTAATGGAATATGGTTTGTTATTGGAGGTGTGGCTGCTTCAATTTGTACTGGAGTTTGAGTATAGAGCGTGTGGGGATGAGTCAGGTTGCAAAGGCACACGAGCTCTGTTGGTGATCTTTGTTTCCTCGCCAATGAGGAGATTATAAACTTCGTCCGCTGTGAGATTAGATTGGACGGTGACAGAGGTTACGACGGCATCGTACTCTTGTGGAAGGCCACGAAGCATGTAGAGGACATGATCTTCATCATCAATGATGTAGCCGGCTGCAGAGAGTTTATCGACCAACTTCTTGATACTTTGGAGATATTCTGAAACAGGTCTGTCGCCTTTGGTGATGTTCTGCAACTGGGACTTGAGGTGAATAGTATGCGAGCGAGAAACCGTCACAAGACGTTTTTCCAAATTGGTCCAGACCGCCATTGCAGTTTTGCAACCAACAGTGTAGGAAAGGACCGATTCAGAAAGAGTAGCATTCAACCAGATGATAAAGAGTCTGGTCTTGTTTAACCCAGTCAGAATAGGCTGGATTAATGGATGTTGTTGGTTCGCCTTTGTCGTCGATGAGAAAGCGAGGTGGACATGGCTTGGATCCATCTATATGCCCCTAGAGACCGTAGCTTATGAGGATCGGATCGAAGACGTTTTGCCAAAGGATGAAGTTATCCTTGGTTAGCTTGATGGATACGAAATGAGAAATATTGGTGATGGTGGTATGAGTGGCCATTTGTTGAGTGGAAGGGAGGGTGGGAAGAAGAAGGGGCTTAGGATCTAGAGCCGTAAGGCAAATTGCTCTGATACCATAAAAGAAGCACAATAGAAAAGTGGTGGTTTTGATATTTCTTCCTCAGTATTATGAGTTTAACGATTTGGTCTATAAATAGAGTACAATACAGAGGATACGGATAGAGATAAAACTAGCTAGTTGATGAGATGATGGTGGAGTTTGTTGCAAGTTTGTTGCAGGGTTGTTTTGCTCTTCCGTTATCTGTATCTGCTCTTCCGTTATATGTATCTGCTCTTCCTCTATTTTTAGTGACTAGTGTGATTAAGTTGTAGACTGGATTATATTCATGTAGAAGTATGACTGATGTTCCTATGCAAATTTGAAGTCACAACTTTCGGTAAATAAGCACTAGAAGTTTGGAAGATTTTTCTTCATCCTTCTTATCACATATAGTAATAGGTTTTAAATTATTAGTTCTGATAACAGGCATTTATTGCAGATTGGTCCTTTGAGATGTTGGCCAGGTGGCTTGTGTCTATCGAGATCTATTGGAGATATGGATGTTGGTGAATTCATTGTTCCTATTCCACATGTGAAGCAAGTGAAGGTTTGTAAACAATGTTTGTGTGGTATAAGGGTCATATTAGATCAAATCTCATGTTATATTGGTTTTTATGTGTCTCATCTGACAGAGTAGTGGATAGCGACCCTTTATGGTCATTGCATGCATGAAAATGCTATAAAATAATAAAATATCATTTAATTATTTTGGCAATAAGTTTTTAGTCACTACTGACAGCTCGTTAGGAGTATATTCTAATCTATTATAACAATAAGTTAAACTATACAGGAAACTTATAGATTCAATGTTATTGGAGCTGCTCTGCCAACTCATTAGGAACACATTATAGCCTACGAACTTATCACCACCACCACCATCATCCAGCTTTTTCCCATTAGAATGAGGTCAACTATGCCGCAAAGGAAGCTCAGAAAAGAAGTGACGATGTTTTATTGTCGGTTTTGAATCTGACGTCATTCCTTTACAATGGTGGCAAATTCGTAGCAAGGCTAGCTATGAGCAAGAGGGCATTGCTGCAAAACCCAAGAGGCCAGTTGGCGGTTAGGTAGACCTACCTTTTTGACCATGTAGTTTAAAATCATACGACCAAGGAGCATCCTCTAAATTTCCCTAGACTAGAAATGAGTATAGACAACACATAGTTGGGAAGGTGTACTTTACTATAGGAAATAAAGTTTATCTCTATGGCACAAGCCGAAGAGCGAAAATGAATGGCATTTACATAGGAACTTCTAAGGCTGAAGATTGTACTACTTCATAGAATGACTTTGATTCAGTACGAAACTGATATGGCTCTATACAAACAGGTTGGTTTCATTAACGGAACAAAACTTGTGTAAACCTGATTGGATTTCGAAAGATCTTAAAAATCATTATATATAATGTGTTTGACCAAACATAGTACCTAGTAGAATCCATGGACAAATATGGAATGATGCTCATCTTACATGCATTATGAGGTTAATAGCAACTGAATAGTAAGGTAATCTCCTTTTTCTTGTGTTAGTAGTGGCATGTATTCAGTATGAAACTTGTGCGAGTTTTCATTTATGTATGTAGTTTTATGTCCTTGCATGTTTTTTGCTTGACATGCAAACACACGATACATAGGCTCATACCAACTGGATTAAAACATAGGGACTGGAGGTTTTATGTGGTTGATCAACTTTCATGTTTATCAACTGGAATGTTTTTAATTCTATTTTTGCATTTATTATTTTGTTGTATTTCCTTGTCATTTTACCTTTTGTAACAAATAACTTGCAATGGGTAGTAAACTCGTATCAACTTCCGTCTTGGGTTGTATTGTCAGTTATAATTAATGCCTTGTGTCATTTCTGCAGCTATCCAACGCTGGAGGCCGACTTATTATTTCAAGTGATGGTGTATGGGATGCATTATCTTTTGAATCAGCATTTAATTGTTCTCGTGGTATGGCAGCAGACGCTGCAGCTTCTCAAATTGTTAAAGTACATACCTTGCCAATCTTTTATATTTCTAAAAAGTCTCGCAGTCAATGTTTTCTTAGATAATCATGCTTTTAATTGTAGGAAGCTGTACAATATAAGGGACTAAGAGATGATACCACCTGTATTGTGGTCGATATAGTACCTCCTGAAAAGGTATCCCTCCCTGTTCCACCACCAAGGAAACCTGGGATGGGGGTGTTTAAAAGCGATGTTCCGTAAAAAATCTTCGGAGTCATCATCATATTCAGATAAGGATCATATTGAACCAGACGTTGTGGAGGAAATATTCGAGGACGGGTCTGCAGTGCTTGCTCAAAGGTCTGTATCTTGCTTGTGTAGTAAGTACCTCATAATGTAAATTATTGCAGGCATTAATTTATATCTAAATTGTGAGGAGTTGGTGGGATGCTTTTGTTAAATGCAGGTTGGATTTGGAGTATCCAGTATGCAACATGTTCAAGCTTTTCATATGTGCTGTTTGTCAACTTGAGATGAAACCGGGAGAGGGTATCTCTGTACATTCCGGTTCGTCTCAACCTGGGAAACTCCGCCCCTGGGATGGTCCTCTCCTTTGCTCAAGTTGCATTGCCAAGAAAGAAGCCATGGAAGGCAAAAGGTCTTCGAGAGGTATTTTCACCATCTCAATGGTGGACACATCAAACTCTCTCTATAAGCCTGAGTAGAGTAAAAGACGCTGATTACTTTTTTCTTCCTTTAAATTGATCCAGCTTCCTCTAGAAACAGTTCTGCAAGTGAATAGTCAAATTTCATCTGGTAGTGTCGAGAGGTTTTCTTCCACTAAACAAGCAGTAATGCGAGAAGCTGACAAACTGGAGACAAGGACTTCCCATTACCATTTTCCTGGAACAAGTATTGAGGTTATTCTAACACGGGCATATGGAAAAATCCGAAATTTACATAATTTATACGTTGGTGCTCCGTCAGGAGGAGAGGTCATGTTCGGTGAACAATTTGATGGATCTCTTCCTTGGCGTCACACGAGGCAATGTTCTCTGATGCTGATTGTCTGACCAAGGGCCCCTTTCTAGGTTCTTCTATAATGTATGTGAATCATTTTATAGAGGTAACTTGTGATTTAGTCTAGAAGATTGATTGTTATGCTAGGATAGGGATGGGTCCGGACCCGTTTGTTAACCAATTCATAAACCTCAAATTACTTCAATTCTTGCCCTGATGTTTGTGAGAAACACGGGAATGTCTGCGTTCTACTGCAGGGCATTGTAAGATAAATCGTTACGGCATTTTTTTCCCCCCTGCATTTGTTGAATGTGAAAATCAACTTGGGATATATACGCTTTTCCTGTTCTGCTATAATACCGAGTTACTTTCATTCTAGCATTTATAGAGGAGGAGAAAAAGTTTGCTAATCTGGAAATTGCTTATGCATCATTTGTTTTCTTTGCCATTTTCTCAGCATTTGCTTGCTGACAGTTGATTGGAACGCTGTTGCCCATGATCAGTTTTGTAGGGATATGTTGTGTATATACATTCAGAATAGCTGTCATTGTGCATGGAAGAAAGCAGGTGTGCTATTGGTGAAAAAGGAGTGAGCTGCAACCAATGTTTTAAAAACCGGACTGG